>DWNM01000139.1:0-13515 GCA_018250375.1 Narcosius parisi helen
CCACTCACCATCGTGGGACGCGCACGCTCATTTGCTACTTCTATATTTAAAAAAAAACTCAGATGCTACTCCTCCTACTCTACTCCTTCTCAAGAGAAGTAAGATGAAATATCTTCAGAAGAGAAGATTCTCTTGAAAAATAAACCGGAACACAAACATAATCAAGTAAACTATAAATTCCGAAGCCAGATTAATAAAAACAAGATGGCCTCCGCAACATGACACCCATAACTCATAAACCTACGTCATAATTGTTCATAGCAATTAGATACTAAACTATAAACCCGGCGTTGCTCGTAAAAACACCAGGTTCTTTGTTTTACAATCCCGAGGGAGATGTTAATGTAAGAAAGGGTTTATATCTTTTGTAAGATAATGGAAATGGGTTATGAGATCATTTTAGGTGGTGACTGGTTCTTGTTAATTATTTTGATGGTTTTCGAAAAGTGGTAATGTTGTTTTGATAACTTTATAATAATGATAAAAGATAGGAAGGTGTGATAAGGGAAATATATTAACACGAAGCGTTCTAACTTAGTCCTCAGAAGTTAAATCTTATTTGGGGTTGATTACAGATATCTATGGGCAGCAATAACTACATACCATCAGATGAACCAAATGAACGTAGTTCATTAGAAAAATTCTCTAAACTAGTAATTATTAAAAAAGAAATAACTAGATTGCTTAAAAATACTCCAACCCGTGGGTGCTCCCACAAATTTAGTAGAATCCAACTACACCTCATATGTTAAAATCCGCTAAGCCGGACTGTGTGGGGCGTGCTAAAGAATGAGACATACACACATTATATCCATAGATTATACATACTTACATAAATTTATATTCGTAGTCGTGTAAAAGTAACATGAATTTCATGAGGTTTTTCCTAACCTAACCTAACTATATGTACTATGACTAGTAATGAAATTCCGGTTTGCTTCATTAATCACTGTCTCCAGCGCTCCAAAGGTTGTAAACCCCTGACAATTTCATTGGCTTGCAAACATCACGTAAACACGAATTAACGCCAGATGCGGTTACTTGCGGGTCGTAACTCCTTTTTATTTTGTTTTATTGTTGCAAAGCAAATGTTTCTCTGTTTCTGGGACAGTAGTAAAGATTAGTATCTTACTTTTGTTCTCCTTAACTCTGTAAACCTATTTGTAACCCACTTCTGGTCATGGATTTATTATTTTTTATATAAGATAGCGGTAGCAAAGAAGCATGCAGTTCAGCTGATGGTAAGTGGCCACTGCCGACCATGGACATCTGTAATCAACCCCAGATAAGATTGAAATTCTACCTGAGGTCGGTCACAGATGCGTTGCTGCCCTAGAGGATTAAGTTGAAACGACTCAGAAGTATGCCTTTCTTGAAAACAGAATACAGCATCGCATAATATAGCTGTTATTAGGCAGTTAAAAGTGTAGTGTCAAAACCTTAAAATTATGAAAGTTATAATTTATGAGACAACTTTTTTTTAATCTTGTAATTTAACATGAAACAAAATTGATTGTATACGAATAAAAATAACCGTCGCCTTTAATTAAAATTTCTCACTTTTAATATTACCAAGGAAAATTCCTACAATGTCGCCTATTATACTTCAAAGAGAAAAAAATTGAAATGAACAAAATTTCAGCCAATTTTTCCTCAGAACGCAAACATCAAACGATGGTAGAATGATAAGAATAATACAATTAATTTCGTATTTATCATGGTGACACATTGGCACTTCATAGAAAGATACCGTACCCCATAATTGTATTAGCTATCTCGTTTGGAATCGCAAAGGAAATTGTAATTATACCAATTTGTCTGCATGGACAGTTAGTATATATTTTGGGGGTGGTATTTTTGATTCGAGATTTAATTTGGAGTATTACCCATTTTTAGGTCAGCGCATATTTAATTTTTACATTTTTAAAGGCAAAAATTAAATATGCGCTGACTTTCGATAAGTATCTACCAAACATAGTACATGGTTTTACAGGCCCGGATCTGGGGTCGGTCCGGGATACTCTCCCCGATCGGCAACTTCAGGGAGCGCGAAAATCATGATAAATTTTGTTTTTGAATAAAATATCTTTTTATAAAGTTCATCTATAGATATGAATCAAGAACGAGATACAATGTATTATTGTTAATGTATGTATCATAACTGCAATTATAAACTAGGACTCCATTACCACTAAAGGTTCATTATCCTACCTATCTGGAATTGAATCCCGGACTACTTGGAATATATGGTAATTATTACGGCAGGTATGGTTGGCTACGGTCTGGAATCGAACCTGGGACTGCACGGGAAACGCCACTATTATGTTAGGCAAGTTACCTCTGAATCGTATTACGAATCGCATTACAGTAGGGATTGCCGAATAATCAAATTAACTCGTCATACGACCGGTGTTGCGTTTAGGATTAATACGTTAGGGTACTGCCAAACCTAGGTGACAGATTGTAACATTAATAAAATTATCATTGGCGATTCCTCTGGTGTTGTAAAGGTCCATAGGCTACGGGACTACTTTCCATCAGATAGCCCGTTGGCCTTATCGTTAGGTACAATCAATAAAAAAAGAGAAAAAAATGAACCCTTTGCTGTCCCACTGCTGAGCACGTCTTCTCTCAGAATTAAAAAGATAAGGCCACAGTTCACAAGTGCGAATTGGTAGATTTCACATAACTTTGAGAGATTTTTTTAAAGATCTCTCAGGAATGCAGGTTGCTTCACGATATTTTCCTTCGCCGTTAACGCAAGTGATAATTAATTTGTAGTACAGTACACATAAATTGAAAAATCAAAAGTAAAAACAGCAGCGCTTAACACTGTTGCTACTTGTTGTATGTTTGTCTCATTCTTTGGCACGCCCTACAGCCGACACGGCTTGACGAATTTTAACATATAAGATGTCGTTTGATTCGTCTAAATTGCGTGAGTAACCATACGCTATATTTTTACGCAGTCGGGTTTTCTTTTTGTTATAACTACTACGTTGTTATTAATACTTAAATTGAGCCACCATTCTGAATCAATTCAGGTAAATTGGCTCCAAACAAACTATTACCAACAATTCTCACTGCACTCTAATTGCGACGTGCTATAAAATAAACCTTTATGTGTCTCTAACGGCAATGCGCACATAATCGTACAATCTGCTCATACATAGAGCGATAATGTCCTCATACGGCCAGTTGGTCAAAGAATAACTGGCTAATGTCATTTGATGTTCACCTACCGTAGAAATGGTTAAAGGCGTGTGGAGACTAGGGCGTTTGTATGTAATTTAAGTAGCGAACGAACATAGTAATACAGTCTTCTTATGACTATTTAAGTGTGAGTATATGTGATTTTAAAGGTGGTAGAACCCTCTCTGGTTCGATTCCGGGGGCACCACCGTCACGCCTATTTCTGCCTAATAGCTGCAGTGTTATGCGCTACTGTTTTCTGGCTTGAAATGTGTGATAGGGAAGACATACTTATCCAAGGCGTTCCAATTTAGTCCTTAGGGGTAACAACACATCTGTGAACGACTCTTATCTAGGATCGATTACAGATGTCTATGAGCGACTCAACAACGGCTGGACCAAGTTTTATGATTTTTGTCTTTTTGGATTTCAGTCTTCGTCGGAAAATTTAAAAATCAATTCTCTTCCAATATGTCGACTGTGTAACAAACACAAATGAAACAACCAACATTCAATTATTTAAACTCATTGGATGTGTCTGGTTTTCCACTGGACATTTACAACGGTTGACTCGGTCATCATCGTGCTTAGAAATCTGAATCTGAACCAACCAAAACTATTTACTTTAAGGCGGTACGTAATTCTAATAAGCACATAATTTGGAAAATCAGAGATGCGTGCTTGGGATTCGAACCTCGGACTCCTCGATCGAGAGGCCGCGTTCATACTCGTATGTACAACATTGTACATAAATTGTAACCAAGTAGACATATTATTAGGCATATTATTCGCCGGGTCAGCTAGTTGTTTATAAAATCTACTTTATGTACTCTACATTCAACTTAAGTACCTAATTTTGCAAATTACTCACGATGTCGTTACACACATAAATGGATTTATTTAGGACACACTCCGGAATTAATTTACTCTGAGAACCACAATTTAGTAGCGATAAACCATAAGCGTGCGGTAGAAATGGACTTGTGATTTGAATGTGGTTTTAGGGCGAGAGTGAGAAATTTTCGAAGCGATAATCGTCATAAACGAACGACAATCGTTACGAAGTGACTCAAAAAAGGTTTAACTGACTAATATTTTTTATATCATTATATGTCTCTTTTATTTGAAAATACAATTTATATACGTGCTGACGTAATTAAATTATCCAAAAATTACCTGTATAAAAATGGATATAAATAACTATAATTGACTAAATTAGCACATTAAGAATATGTTTTAATAAGTCATGGATTTGAAAAATATTTACATAAAATTCATACGAAATTGAGACATACAACATTGAGAGCCTAACTATTGAATTCAGACTGGCTTGAGACTAAAAATTCTAGTATTAATTTTATTGGCCATATCATGGATTTACAGCAAGAAGCAAGCTAGCACCCTGACAGAAAAACATCTAAAACAATGCATCTTTTTGAAGTCTTGCTACTAGCCACAAGTCTTTCCACAAAACGTAAACTTCTTAGGTTAGTGGACTACTCATGTCGCTTGTTATTAAATCACATAGGACTTCCGACAATATTTGATGATTATTACTCTGTAATAACAACTTAACCGATATTCTAAAATCTTCCGAAGCACAAAAGTATACAAGAAATTTAATAGCTTACAAATTGTCCCAGATTAGTGTTTTCATTTACAAGGTAAAGTTTTGTCAAACCCAAAGCGAAAAATCTTTTCGACAACAAATCTTCACCACGCAACATTAACGCATAAATCGTGCGTCATAAATGTGACGTCCGAGGGATGACGCGACGTTACACGTGCGTGACGTTATCGTAAAATTTTACGATATCGCAGACCACGGCGATAGACCGCTTCCGCTGCTGGGGTTAGACATTCATAGAAAGAAAGAAACAAATTGTTTTTATTTGCAACAAGTAATATAGTATAAAATTTATAGAAATCTGTTTGACATAATTTGATAATAGTGTTTTAGGGATATAAAACATCAATGTACCATGTTTTTGATATAAGTACATATCGATTCTATTCATTGACTTATGTGTCAACTGCTCGGTTGTCATACTGGTTTGGAATTCGGGAGGATATAAATTCGATTCCTGGTCAGGAAGAAACGTATAGATAAAAAATCTTATTCTGGGCATATCTGTGTTGTCTTTGTGCATGTCAAAATAACGGGATTTTTTTGTATTGATATGACATAAAATAAATCGGTTTGGAAACTGTCAGATAAACATTGACTTTAATTCTATAAATTAAATATGTACAATCATCATCATCATCATCATGATCAACCCATTACTGTCCCACTGTTGGCCACGGTCTTCTTTTTAGAATGAGAAGGATTGCTCCATAGTCCACCGCGCTAACCAAGTGCGAAATGTAGACTGTACATACCCTTGATTTTTTTTTATATCTCTCAGGTATTCAGTTTTCCTCACGATGTTTTCCTTTACCGTTAAAGCGAGTGAAAATTAATTTCTAATACCTACATAATTTGGTAAATCAGAGGTGCGCGCTTGGGATTCGAACCTCGGACGTCTCGATCGAGAAGCCGCGTTTATACTCGTATGTACAACATTGTGCATAAATTATAAGCATGTAGACATATTATTGGACATATTTGTCTAAGGCATTTATAACTTAAAAATAAACCAAGCATAAACAACTTCATAAAACAACAATTACTAAAATGAAATGATTTCTATAACTGCATGTGAATGAATACCATTAGGAAACAACTATAAACCACTCTGTTTTAGACAACAAATACACAAAACGATAACCGCATCAACAAACCCCACCCAACAATAAATAACTCATATGAAAGACGTTATCACGAAAAAATACCCAACAGTTATTTGTCGAATCCGAGGCTTTCATGAAAAAAGTGAGTTAACAAAAAGATTTATTTCCGAGTGCCTGATAAGTTCTTTAGAGGTCCTTCCACAATCGGGAGACGTTAAGTAAATATAGTGGAAAACCCAATAAAACTATATGGCCTAATCTCTATCCAATATTTTCTTAGAGTTCCGATGATTTTCCTTTAGGATGAAAAGACGTGGGAATTGTGAGGATAAGACTATGTTTAGTTTAAAGGTGGTAGAACCCTGTGTGGTTCGACACCGGAGGCACCACTGCCACACTTATTTCTTCCTTACGATAGCAGTGTTAAGCGCTGCTATTTCTGTAAGGTAGAGATACTTTTCCGAGGCGTTCCAGCTTAGTCCTCAGGGGTAGCAACGCATCTGCTGTCGACTTTCGGTAGGACTTGTCTTATCCAGGGTCGATTACAGATGTCCATGGGTGGCAGTAACCACTTACCACCAGGTGGACTGCATGTTCGTTTGTTACTTCCATGTTATATAAAAAAATATATATATTGACTCCCATTGAAATCCTTTGGTATATGACAAAAACCGACAGGAGGGCGGATAAAATTTCTTCCTATATGTCTTATTTGTCAAATATATTCCAATATACTCTCTACACATAGCCATATATTGGCAAAAAGTACATTAACGCCAAGTGAAGCCCCACCATTACGCGAACAAGGTACATTGCATGGCTTGCAGCTAACGATGTCATTTACTAAGGTTGAAAAACTGGAGCATTATAAAACGCCTTTAATGACAATCGTTTATATACACTCTACAACCACTTTAGACCAATCAGGGCCCTTCCTTAGCATAGTTTCAAGTCCCTTTTGATAGAAAATAAACAATATAAATTAAAATAGCACTTTTACTTAGTAACTTCATTAGTGCCGGATTGACCATTTGGCAGAATAGGCAACTGCCTAGGGGCCCCGCATGCACTACGAGCCCCGTGCACGTACGAAGAAAAAAAACCGTTTCATTGTATCCTTTCATAATAACAATATTAATGCTTTTTTCGACGCAAGATATACCATTTCCATTCTCCCTGTCTGTCAAGAAAAGGGGCCCCGAGAATTGCAGTGCCTAGGGCCTCCGACAGGGTTAATTCGGCTCTGAACTTCATTACTATTACATACTGTTAATACTTTACTGGAGTGAAACTAAACAATAAATTCACTTTCAAAAATAATTTAAGAAGTTACAGAATTTTTAAAGAATTAACTGTGAAAACTTTTGCCATAAATTTTCTTTTTTTTCTCAAATACCTGATAAAAATAATACACTTTCTGATTTACATTTTAATACCTTAAATAATTCGTATTGTATTGAAGGGAGATCATATACCTAATAATGCTTCTTATTTATGTAAAGACTAGCTGTTTTATGATGTTTCACCCGCGTTAAAAAGTGAAAAATATGTTTCTAGATCAAAACTCTATTTGTAAGTGAAAACTTAAAAAATAGTTTATACGCCTATTTACCATCTAAACCACTTTAAGAAGACCTCCATTATGTATGAGACTCAGATATGCAGAGAGATCAATCGACGAATTATATTGGTCGTGTATACCTCTCGTCTTAGATCATTTATGTAAATAAGTTAAAAGCCTTCGGAAAGAAATTATCTAACATACCTAAAAACAATTATTCAAAACGGATAGGTACTTTCAGAGATTAGCGCGTTCAAACAAACGAACGAACAAACAAACAACCTCTTCCGCTTTATAATATAATAATAAAGTGTAGATAATGTTATTTATGTAAACCGGAATCTTGGGTTTAAATATTCCATTATAAAAACCTACGCAGAGACCGCCTATAGTTAAAGTTGATCGCATTGAGATTAGAAAGATGCCTTGAACAACCTGAACTATTTGAATAATCAAATACTCCCGTAAGTAATGGTGTATTGTACGTTCATCTGAAATATTCCGTAGGTAGAAAGCGTGGGTGCATGTCATTGGAGTTATGCATTGACCTAGTCAATATTAAGCGGATTTCGAGTCTAATACTACTACTACTATTACTACTTCAGGAAAAGATATTTGTTACTATTATACCTAAAAACATTGATTCGATTTGCAGCATTTTAAGACGTCAGAATGTTGAAAACAATTTTGAGGTGCCAAAAAATTATAACTATAATTTGTTTTTTTAATTCTGCAATGTAACTTTAGATATCTTTTAAAGTTTGCTTTCGCAATGAAACGCAGAAATTGGTGTGACGGTGGTACCTCCCCGGTCGAGCCATAAACTCTACCTTTCAAACACCTTTCAACGACAGAACATTGATTAATTGATCAATAAAATATTTTTATTTTATTTATTTATTTTGAAGAATATTTTTCTTCTATACTTCATACAGATCTTAGAATATCCTTCCACATTGCTTTTTCGTGGTACAAAAGAGAATTTTTAATCGAGTCTAAAATCTATAATTCTATGAATAACAAAAAAGTTTGCAGGCATGTTTGAAATATTACTTCTATAGGCGCACTTATGTTTTTAGTAAACGCAGTGGTAGTTACACAAATAAATATAAAGTAGTTCTCACAGAGAAAGGTTTTCATTTAGCATAAAAATTGCAGTGTATAGTACTGTACGTAGGAAGGTACATCCAAGCTTTAGGATAGATCAAGTGGGATATTTTTCGTCTTTGTACTACCAACCACACAATAAAACCTTCAAAGGTACCAGAACCACTGAGATCGAGCCGAAATATCTTATACCTACTAGAAAATTTAACCAAGAGGTCAAAGACCTATTCAAAAACATTATTCACAATTGAAGGGATCGAGATTTTTCCTTTAATTTTAATTATGCATGTAAGCTTGCTTGGACCTCGTTGATATGCGCTTGGGATCGCCTGGCGCTATTCACACAAGGATCGATGCATTATTTATACAACTTCGTCTCATCAGAAGCATCTGTGATAATTTGCAAGAACATTGTTGTTCTAAGGAAGTATTTAAATTATTTAATACAAGACAGAATATTATGTCGGAATGTATTTGAGGCTGCTAGAACCAGAGTGACCTAACTGCATTTTAGCGACTATTACCCTATTTGCATTTTCGTAACTTAGAAGAAAATTACACATTCTTCCTTTCCTTCATATTTTGAGTTTTGTTTTTTTCTAGTTATGCCACTCTGGTTCTAATAACCTGATTTGTAAAAGATACGTAGACAAAAAGTACCTACCAAAGATGAATATCTTCTTGAATGAATATCTTTCATCTTTGGTAGGTACTTTTTGTCTACGTATCTTTTACAAATCAGATTATTAGAACCAGAATAGTGATAATAATATTATTATCACTATATAATTTAACACAAGTCTATAAATGCTTCATTTTTTAAAATACGATGCAATGTGGAATTACTGTTACAGGCCTGTAAGACAATAAATCTTATAATATAATAATAAATAACAAATAAGCATTTATCAATATAATAATACACCAAGACCCAGTAAATTTTAAAAACAAAATAATGATTTTAAAACTTTTGACTTCATAAAAACATTTAACATGTGACTGGTGAGTAATAAAATTCTACGAATTTTTCGTCGCGTCTGAGCGTCATAAATCAATCAGTATTGTCATTTTGAAAACGCTTCCTACATAAAATAAACATAAAATTAGGATAATTCTATTAGCTACTGTGCCAACTAAAGTCATGACGAACCAGTTGTGAGCAGTTAAATTACTAACAGAATTAATAAAAATATTTTCAAAATGAGAAAGCCCTTTTTTTTAAGATAGAAGTTGCAAACGAGCAGTCGGATTTTAAGTGGCCATTACCGCCCATGGACATCCGTAGTTAGCCAAATAAAATTAGTCCTAATTGAAATAGTCGGTCACAGATGCGTTGCTACTCCTAAGTACTTAATTTGGAACGCCTCGTATATCTCCTATCTCACCACATCCTTCAAACGGAAAAAGATGTGCGGCGGTACCTCCGAAATCGAATTATATAGGGGTCTATTACCTTTTCCTTATTTTTTTATTTCAATTGAAAATTTGAAGTTTTTAGGCCTCCATGACTAAAAATCCATGTACCTTATATCCATTTAACGACAACGACGTTAACCGAAATTAATAAGCACTTGAAATATGCAAAATCTAAATCTTTTCCTGGCAACCCTAATATAAAAAACTACTTGGGTATAATATTATTTTGTATCTCTGCCAAGATTACCGAAGTAGTCTGTTTTCCAAAGGCAAATTCTCAGAAAAATATTTAAAACACTTTTTTTCCGAATTATGATGGTTGACCGAGGCGTTAGAAGGTCAATGGCATTGACCCTATGAATTCCCGATGAGACCGACCGAATAAATATCGGAACATTATACAAGACCCAAGGAAATCCATTGTTTATTTAAAAATGATTTATTACCCACTATATACTTAAGTTTGTGTAAGCACTGAGTAATAAATCATTAAAGTTATGTATTGTGTGGAAAACTACGTTACGTAAAAATTTCTAACATGTCAGAAATAGATATAAATAGTACCTACACAATAATATTTATTTATTTTTATAGTCTGCTTTATCATATTTATTTATTTTTATAGGGTACAGATAGGTAACAATAACATTTTGTTTAATTCTTATAAAATGAAACACCAAAAACAAAGTAAACATTTTAAGGTTTCAATAGTTTCAATACTATTAAACTTCTGGGTCCGTTTACAATATAATTGTGTACTTTTGCGTTATACATATGTGGGACAACTATCAAACTTCATAATCATTTCAGAAGCTACAAATAAGCTTGTATACTATTATAAACAAAAATCGTTTTATGACAAAGACATTTAACTAGTACTAATTTACTCTCTTTGTTTTATGATAAGAATTAAGCAGAGACGGAAGCGTAGTAGGCTCACTTTTCAATGCTTCGAATAATTTTTGCGAACAATATACTATAGAATTCCAACGTGCAGGCATTAAAGAAATTTCCTTAAGTAGTTAAGGAAATCTCTTTAATGCTCCAATATGAATATTAAATTACACCTTTCGTAATTATATTCTTATTGACACTTGAAGTAGTCTGTCTCTTTTATAATTATTATATTCTATAACTTTATAGTGATATAAATTTAAAACCTTAAGAAGTCACAGAGTATAATATTTGTTCTTTATTTATGTAATATGACAACACTGGACAGTTTATAATTATTTAGTCTGTGCTGTAGTTAAGATGTCACTACTGTCTACTGTCATTAAGTCAAAACCGAAAAATCGAATCGCGTTATTATCTGTGCGAAGCGTTGCATATTGCAGGATTCCTGGAATTTGCAATAAATTTCATAACTTTACTTTTAAGTTTTAAGGAACCGCAAACAAACTTCAAAAGTATACTTTTGGGGGTAAAGAGATAGTCGTTTTTGGTATATTGGATACGTGTTCAGTCATTATACTTAGGAATTTAGGTTAGCGGGATTGCACTTGTCAACGTAGAGTTTATCAACAGTTTTAAATGAACAGTGAGAAGAGAAATGCGCGTGGGAGAGGTCGAGGTCGAGGGCGCGGGCGCGGCCGCGGCAGGGGTAGAGGCCGGGGCAAGAAGGTGCCCAAGGTTATGTCATCTGACGAAGAGGATTGTTCCGTGGAAGAGACCTCTCAGGAGGCGGAAGACGTCCCCGAGGAGATCAAAGAAGAGAACGAACAACCGGAACCGCCTAAACGTACGTTTATTGTATACATAATAACAGCTATTAGCTGTCAATGTTATTTATAGCCTGATATCAAAATGTCAACAACTTGATACCTTTTCTTTATCTGTTCTGTTTTCTCTAAGTTTTCTACCCACAATGATTGAGTAGAATGAGTCTGGAACTCGGGAAATGTGAAAAGGGTGCTTGTGTAGTTTTCTCTTGGCATATTGTCTGGCAAAATGTGTTTAAACTTCATAGTTTTGGTTTTAATATTAAATAGCAAATTTATTGTGGATTTGTAAATAGAAAACAATACTTTTCTTAAATGTGTGTAACTAGAGTCAACTTTTGTTATGAAATGGCAGATATAAAATATAATCTTTTATGATTATCTAATGTATCTGTAAAACTCCTTGGCAATTATAAGCTATTTTTAAAAGATTTAGAGGTGGATAATATTTTTTCCTGATTTGTATTGAGAACTCATTATAGACTAAATAATTAGTTGTTACTTATTAGTAGATACTTGGCCCAAACAATATTTATTTGTAAACAGTTAAATATTCAAGAATAAAACAAATTTACAACTACAAATCAGTAATGTATTGACAAGAAGCATAACTAACCATTAAAAAAATACATTAAATCAAATACAGTACCTCCTCTTATTCGAAGTCAATAACAACTTCTTAAATATCAAATAAATAGTTGTATAAGATTCTATATACAGATATTCTACTAAATACTGATATCTATTCTAATATCATATTGAAAATGTATATCCTGCCTAACAAAGCAAATAAATTTCTCCACAGTTGAGGTCCCATCAGATATATCTCAACTGGAGGCTCCAGTGTTCACGACCCTGCAGCGCGGGCCACCGGAGCCAATGCTACGTCTGGACTGGAGTCACCGAGCCACCCTCATCGGCGAGAAAGTCCTCAACCCTATGATCTACTGCTGTGATATATGTTCAAAACCTATTCTTATTTATGGACGGATGGTGAGAAACTGATTTAAAAAATCTGACAAGCTTTTGCAATTAGGGAATGCATGTAAAAAATGTATCTGATAAAAACATAAAGGTGGTAGAACTCTTTCATGGTTCTACTCTGGAGGTACCATAGTCACATCTTTTTGTATCTAACAACGGCAGTGTTAAGCACTGCTGTATTCTACTTTGAAGGGTGCGGTAAGGGAGACACTTATTTGAGATGTTCCAAATTAGTCCTCAGGGGTAGCAACGCATCTGTGACCAACCTCAGGTAGAACTCTTAGTCTTATCTGGGGTTGATTACAGGTGTCCCTGGGTGGCAGTGTCCACTTAACATCAGGTGGACTGTCTGATCATTTGGTAATTCTTTAAAAAAAACTCGAAATGCCAAAGACTATCTAAAAGTGATTATAGTTCTGCTTTTATGTAAAAAATTTAATATATTCTATGAATTCTGTTTACAGATACCATGCAAACATGTGTTTTGTCTATCATGTGCAAGATCTGATCACACACACTGCCCTAGGTGTAGGGAAAAGGTAATATTTCTGCTTTGATGTATGTGAAACTACGATAAGACGATTTTTATTACTATACGAAATCGAGGTACGTTTATAAAACATATTCAAAGAAAAAATAATTAAAGTTTTACCTACTGTAATAATATAAAAAAATGTCTGAGAAGTCACATGTGGGACACCCGATTGGAACAAAGCTCCTTTGCTTTTGAAATAAGTATTATAGGAGGGATAATTAAATAAATTAACAATATTTAGGAGTTAAATGATAAATGAAATAAGT
>DWNM01000140.1:0-13477 GCA_018250375.1 Narcosius parisi helen
ATAGTATTATCAAGTAATACTATCTATCTTATCGATACTATTGATTTCCATCAATAGTATTAGTTAATTTGGGATATCGATAGTATCGATAATATCGGTAGTATCGATAGTATCCATAGTACTATCGATATTATTACTTATTCTCAAGGTCATCTATCGATAGCGAAACTATCGATAGTTGGGCAACTCTGATGTCAAAAAATTCTGTCTATGAGCAATATGTATATTTTGAAGTTTCTAAAATTCTCTAGTAAGAAATGCCTTGCAACAAGCACTAACTTACTGACATTATTATTTTTTTCTTTTTTACAACCCCATGTTTTCCGAAAACCATGTGACGAACCTTGATTTTTAAGTATATTTATTAAAATTCCAGCTGCGCTCGTGCTATGTTAGCTGTTCAAATTGCTAACTGGCTCAAGGTCACCGGACCGTCCTACACCGTGGACACAGCCTGTTCAAGCTCGTTATATGCACTGGAACATGCCTACAAGGACCTACGAGAAGGACGCTGTGACACCGCCATCGTTGGTGGGGCCAATCTTAGCTTGCACTCTGCGATATCATCTCAGTTTCAATTGTAAGCATTTATAAGTCATATTCAAGACTAGGATTCAAATAACAGGCACGTATTACCACATGCTTTAACGGTGACCAAAAATACCATGAGTACTTTGTAAAATAGTCTTAGATTGTGGTGAAGTCTACCAATCCACTCTTTGCCAACTTGGAAGACTACGTAGATAGGCTATCTGATGGAAAGTATTCAATGTCACCCATGAACATTTGCAACACTAAAGAAGTCATCAATGCATCTCCGGCTTAAAAAGAGCTCTTTTTACACCTTTTTGAAGAGCTCTAAGCCTTTTAACCATCGAATAGAAGATCTGAGTCAACAACTTACAACAAAAATACATTGATGATGACGGTAATTAAGGCGTCAGCACCAAATAGCCAGCTTGTTGACGTTATGGAGCTTTTCGATTCAAAGAATCAGTTGATGCTGGAACAATGAAAATAATACACAATATAATTTCAGACTCGGCGTTCTCTCAGAAGACGGTAGATGCAAGTCTTTTGACAGTTCGGGAAATGGTTATGTTCGTGCAGAAGCAATCGCTGTTTGCATTTTGCAAAAAGCTAAACATTCTAGACGGTATGTACCATAATATGCTCCTGGGCCATTTACTTTTTATAAAACTGAAAGCTGAAATAGCAGTCCATCGGATGGTAAGTGTCTATTACCACTAATTGACATCTGTTATCAACCCCATATAAGACTCAACTTATATGGGGTTGATAACCCTTATGTAGGACTCATCCTACATAAGGTCGGCCACTCATGCGTTGCTACCCCTGAGGATAATGTTGGAACGCCTCGGATAAGTATGTCCTCCTACCTACCCTTCAAATCGGAACACATCAATGCTGAACATTGCTATTATTAGGCAGAAAAAGATGTGGTGGTACCTCCGAATCATAAAGAGTTCTACCACTTTCGACAAATGGTGTGTCTACCTAAAGCAATACTCAATATAAATTCATACAAAGCAGTCGGTCGCGGTCGCCTACATCCGAATTAGGCCGTTTATCCACCGCCACCGTCACCGAGCCGTCACCGAGAACGAGATTATTTCGGGCCGAGTTTAATATGAGGTGACGGTCGTGCGATGGACACGCGGCTGTAGTAAATGTATGTACCGCTACTTCGGCGCCGTCATCTTTTGTCGGTGACGGCCCGATGACGGCGGCGGTGGACAAACGGTCTTATTCTTCAAGGTCGAAAGCTAGCCCTGAATACAAAGTTGTAATGATTCTCATAAGTCTTTCTTTTTGTACCCATCAAAAAGATCACAATAACAAGAAACTGCTGAGTTGAAACGATTACAAACAGTTCCATCTCATGTTTTCGTAAACTTTTCAAAAATGCTTAAGCTGACTTTGTTTTACCAGCGTCTATGCACAAATTGTACATATAATGACAAACTGTGACGGCTTCAAAGAACAAGGGATCACGTATCCGTCTTCAGAGATGCATAAACGGCTCTTGACAGAAGTCTATGAAAAATGCTCGATAGAACCTAAGACCATAGAATTTGTTGAATGTCATGGAACGGGTACGTATTCGATAATTTACTATTTTATACTAAATAAAGAAGAAACCAATTAGGAAGAGGAATGAAAGTCTAAAGAAGATACAGACATTTGGACTGAAGACCTGAAAATGGCATCGATTCTGAAGATAAAAGAAATCGCAATCAAAGAATTTAACAAAACCTGTTGTTACAAACATTTAAAGAAACCATTATACGTTTGTAATATTTATGGGTTGAATAGGATACAAATAATCGAAATAATATTTTTTCTTTATTTAGTTCCGTCTTTCTTTCATTATTTACTTCTTTGTGCGTATTGCTCAAAAGGAACCGTAAGGCCGTTTGTCAAGCGCCGCCGTCACCGGGCCGTCACCGAGAACGAGATTATTTCGGGCCAACTTTAATATGAGGTGACGGTAAATGTATGTACCGCTACTTCGGCGCCATCATCTCGTTCTCAGTGACGACCCGGTGACGGCGTTGGTGGACAAACGGCCTAATCCAGAATAATCTCGATCGAAACTCATCTTGCTACTGTTTCCTAACATATGGTTATTTTAATAGGAACTCCAGTAGGAGACCCCCAGGAATTGGGAGCCATCGATGCCATCATGTGCCCAGGACGAACAGAACCACTTCTCATAGGCTCAGTCAAATCCAATCTGGGACATACCGAGCCTGCTGCAGGATTATGTAGTATTACTAAAGTAAGTTAAGTAATCAATATCCTATCAGTATACCATCAATAACCTATTAATATTTCATTGTTTTCCCTATCAGTTCGCTGACAATATCGCATTATTATCCTGTCAATATAATAAGCATTTTTTTTTGTAAAGTGGTGCATTCAATTTTAGAACTTATATTAACTAGATACTTGTTAATCTTTCCCAGCTTTGCATAGCCTACAATTCCGGGTATATACCACCTAACATTAATTTCTGGAAATGCCGAGAAGACATTCCCGCTCTTGTCGAGGGCAGGCTCCAAGTGGTTACAGATAAGCATCCCTGGAATCGAGGCATCGCTGGAGTTTGTAACTTAGGATTTGGTGGAGCTAACGCTCATACAGTACTCAAGAATATAGCAAGAGATAAGGTTTGAATAATTTGAATTTTTCCGACTATATGTCTTCTTTGATGAACTTAAAAAGAAATGTAAGAAACTACAAATAATTTTAATGTCATCTCCAAATGAGAAGAGTTTAAATTAATCACTGTAATTAATGTTAACATTGAGCGAATGTCCTTTCGAAGACTTCTCAAACCTACGAAAATAATACGCCGAATTCACAGCAACTTCCTTCATCGTAAACTTAAATAAATGAACAATTTCGAATACGTACCTGACTGAAAAAACTGAGGTTAGATTCGAATCCATATCTCTGCAAGACATTGAAATTTAAAAACTACCCCATTTACATTACTTGCAATATTGTGATTTCAAAAATGTATTACTCAAAAGAACATCTTCATTTTCATAAGAAAAGAGATCTGAACAAATTTTAAGATAAATTCAACGTTAATATAGAGTAGTCAGCAAATGACAAAATTCTGTAGTGCGTCAATTTTAGTTTAAATCTTATTCTTAAATTAGATTCCTTGACTGCTGTACCAAAATCCATTCTTGATGAATTTTTTCAGGAGCATAACGGTCTACCACAAGATGACTTGCCCAGACTAGTTTGTGTATCGGGCCGAACTGCCTCAGCGGTAGCTCGGATTTTAGACTCACTCGAAAATAAGCCAGTGGATATAGATGAAGTGAGACTATGGCATTCAATTCACGAACATAACATAGAGAGGCATGGGTTTAGAGGATATACTTTGCTAGGTATGTATTTTGTATAAATACTTAATTCTTATAGTACCAGCGTTTGTACTGCTGAGTTTTAGTTTGACGGGTGTAAGATCGAAACCGAAGCATTAGACAATTAATCGTCAGAGACAACATTGTGACGGACAGATAGAGAGACAGGCAGAGCCACGAACGGTCAGACGAACGAACAAGGTTTATCTCCGAGTGTGTATCTCACCTGCATGCGAGCTACTTAATTTGCATCCTCCCTTTTCATGGATTTTTTCGCGCCAGCATGTGGCATACATGACAGGAACAATATGAAATGATAGGAAGCTAGTAGTACGCATGCGGGTCTCTTACAGTCGAACAGACGGAGAATTTTGAAACGTATGCTTACTAGTAATATCCATCTGTGTGAATGCAAAACTAAAAAATAAATTTTTTTGCAGACTCAAAATTGCGCACTGGAAAATCAATAATCAAAGACATTAAACGTGTTAATGACATCCGGCGTAAAGTCTGCTTTTTGTACTCCAGTGTGGGCTCACAATGGACCAAAATGGCCACTCAGCTCATGAAAATAAGCATATTTTCTGAAACTATGCAAAAGTATGTATCCGTTTCCTCTTATAGCTACCTTTTTTATAATTATATGAAAAGATTATTTTTGTGTTCTCTATTTTCAGATGTCACAAAGTTCTTAAAACTAGAAATATAGATTTAATTAACGTCATCACAAGTAATAACCCTGAAGTTAATATTATGAATTCCTCAATTGGAGTTACGGCTGTTCAAATTGGTGTTACTGATGTATTGACTACTATTGGAATAAAACCAGATTATATTATTGGTAACTCTCAGATATCTTTGTACTACTAATTCAATAATTTTGATAATCAATCAGTCAGCTATTCTAAAATCACGAGCGATGTCAAGACCATACTGAACCATAGTGCCAAACCTGGATTTGTAGGAGATACAATGACATACATATCTCTATGAACATTAACCCGAACTATGGTGATGGACAATAAAAAAAAATTTAGATCATCATTCAAGCGAGGGATCATTTACTACGTCATTCATTTCTACTACGACTCTAGATAAATCAGACTACGTATTCTACACTCACAGGCGCACACTAGGATTCCCTATGTCGTGGATGCCATGAAAACATACAAAGACAAGTACCCAAACACCCAGACTCAGTAAAGAAATCTAAATTCACCATGTACATATATATGATTCCCGGCCAGACATATGTCTGGCCGGGAATCGTACCCTTCCGGGTTCTCCCATTGCGTGTAAAACCAGCTTGGTGACCGCTCCAGCACGCAAGTCGTCGATAACATAATAATTTACGATACAAGAATCCTTTACCACACAACACTAAAAACAAACATATATTGTTATAACAACTTTTAAAAAAGATGATTTCATAATAAACGATCACATTAGGCAAATTTATGAAACATGTCAAATATACATTGAATAGGTAAAAGACAATAAGATAAAAGTTACAACTGTTATTATGATATATTTTACTAAATTTAAAGGTCTAGGCGCAGGTGAAATTGCATGCGCATACGCAGACGGATGTCTTACGGCAGAGCAAGCTATTTTGGTAGCATACTATCGAAGCTTAGCTTGCGCAGAAGTTATGACTGCTGAAAACAAATCATTTTACGTGGCTCTCGGATTTAGTAAGGTAAATTGAAGTGTACCATTTCATTATTTACATGAAGCGTTCCAACTTAGTCCTCATATGGAGCGACGCTTATCACAGAAGTGTATATTTTAAACAGAACTGCTAGGTGAATTAGATATCAAATGAACAAGAGTATCAATACCCACTTCACATCAGGTGCACTGAATGGTGCTACTTCTATCACAAAAAGAACGACATCCTTAAAAATTAAATATATATTACTGATAGATATGTATGTACTCACCTTACATTTATAATATGGAAAAAACCATAGATGTAGAGGAAAAATTCAAAGTCTATGGGAGAAACTGATAACCGTACTTCATTTCTTGAAAAATCATTGTCAAGTACTGGCTCTATTCAAGGATAAAAATAAATTATTCAAAAAGGCTGATTATTTAAACTCAAAACATTATTAGGCAAAGTACATTATTTATAGAATTCCTTTTGTATGTCAATTACCTACCAGGTTCATTGTAATGAAAACAAATAAAATTAAACCATTACAAAGTGACTTAGAATCACTTACAAAAGATAGTAAAAACGATTTTATTTTTCAGCTCCGACCTATATGTCCTCCTGAAATAAAAATAATGGACAATGATAATTTTGATTCATCTATAATTACTGGCCCGGTTGCAATAATGGAAAACGTTATAAACCAATTAACGGTCATGGGTATCAAAATAAAACAAATGGTTCCAAATAGTGTTGGTAAGTTCTGTATTTCTTTCTTTTTTAACGCAGTGGCGTTGAGTAGCAGTGGCTAATGGTAATGTTTTTGGAGCGTATGAATGTATGTCTCATGACACGAGCTACAGGCGAAATAGCTTGACGAACTTCGATATATGAGCTATCGTTGGATTCGTCTAAGCTATGAAAGTGCAATATAGAGCAGTCAAGTTTTTTGTTTTTGTATTAATTTCAGTTATTAAAGATATTTCTTACTTGACAGGTTTCAAATTAATGAAGCGTCTGGATGAAGTCATCCCTTCAGCTAAAATCCGTTCCGAGCGCTGGTTATCAACTTCTGTTGATCCAGAACAATGGATATTGCCTGATGCAACGCTATCCTCTGCCAAGTACCACACCCATAACTTCATGGTAAGAATTTTTTAGTTCTGTCCTCAGTAGTTTCGGGATAAAATATAATCTGTTGTAGTACTATAACAAAAATATATTTGAGATCCCTATAACAAGCCCATTTCATTTGATAAGCCACACGGTACAATTTGCGAAACTTTTAATTTTTATTTCGCTTCGCAAAAGTCACCCCCCAATTCAAAATTCAGTTATTTACATTATACCTTAGTCTTAGGGTCACGAAAAAAAATATGCGTACATATTTACAACTTATTTGATCGAATACTTGCAAACACGATTGATCCTATATGAGTTCCGTTTTTTGTTTCTTGGTAAGGAACCCCAAAAAGTAGTCTCTGCCTACAATACAAATGCAATGACACCATTTTTACCAATGACTTTTTAAAATTAGCCTATATATCACAAACAGACATTTTATTGTAATAACAATTTTTGATCCTAAACATAAAAAAAACCCAATTTAATTTATATGTCTATGTTCATTATATTATTAAACAAATCGCGGAATCGCTCATGAAATTTTATTGGAAAATCTAGACCAACATAACAAAAATCGAAAATAAGCACCTACTGTATTTTTTTTTCAGAGTCCAGTTTTATTTACAGAAGCCTGTAATATTGTACCACCTGGTTGTACTGTTATTGAAATAGCTCCAGAGGTAACACTTAACCACAATTTGGAGGATTACTTCCACGATGCTGTCCATATCGGTCTGGGGAGTAAAAATTATGATTCAAACTTCGAGAACTTTTACAAGGGGATTGGCGAGTACGTTCTTTTAAATAATGGGTTTATTGAAATTAAACGAAATACATTTATTTTGTATAGGCCCACGGGGGCACTTACAAATTTATTTACTTACAAATTAATAAATAAACCAAATTTCATGCATCTAGCTTAAATAAATTTTCAGCTATTAAAGGGTCAAAAGTAGCTCCAAATGGTTCGTATAAATAACACTTAGGTACCGTGCTACCAATTCTTTATTTTAAGAACTTGACTGACGCGCTACCGCGTGTCAAGATTAAAACTAGTGAAACCGTCGCTGTGGTCGCAATGTCGCGCAACAAGCCACGCCCACTTGTCGTAAGACTGTCGCGTGTTTTCTTTAGTGCTCCATAAAAATGTCTACGAAGCAATGAGTGGCGCGACCCGCTAGCTCTTGTTTTTCGTGATCGTCGATCGCGGTAGCCTACATTACACGAATCATACCTTAAGAGATAACATATTACATTTATATTGCAGGTTATATCAAGCGGGACTTAACCCACGTTTATCAACCCTATATCCCGAAGTACCGTTTCCCGTATCGCAAGGTACGCCGATGTTATCCCATTTGGTCGAGTGGGATCATCGTGAAGATTGGTAAGAAAACTTTGTAACTAATACTTTTGTATTATTTTTTTTATTATGTAAGGACTCTAATATACGAGCAACAGCTCGTGCTGACGATCGCTGACTGTCGTTATCAGTCGCTAATGATAGGCGGCGAGAATCAGTGGTAGTCGCCAGCGACAAGCCGCTGATGATCGTCGCCGACGGTTCGGAACGCGGCCTGTCGCTCGTGTATTAGCTTGCTGTCGCACGTATGTTATTTTTCTAACAGTTTCAGTTCTTTGGCATTGATACACGGACTCTTATTTTATTAATTATGCCATAGAAGTATGTAACTTCTTGCGTGTATTTACTTATGTATGCATAAGTAAATACACGCTTTCTTCATTATTACAGCCAGTGATAATAATTTCAATATCACAAATGCATTCCTAAGATTCAAACCCCGAACCCCCAGTGTAAGAAAGTTACGTACTGCTAGTTTCTCATTACTATACCATTGTATTTGATTCAGCCAAGTTGAAAAGGTTTTCTCGCTTCAGGTTCACAGACTTTAGTGTGATGCTTAATGCGCCATCTATCGAGAGGACAGTAGTAGTTAGCCTCGAAAACGAGCCATATTTAAAAGGACATGTTGTTGATGGTAAGATCGTTCACGCATAATAATACTATACAAACAAAGTTCTTAAATAAAACCTTAAGCCTTGACTTCCGTCTATGAATTCAAGTAAATGATCGTACAAGAGCCAGCCTACCCAGGACATGGCTTCTGCATATAAAAACACTTGAAATTTAATGGTGACAAGTCAAATATTATTAAAATTAATTAAATTATATTAAAATCTTGTATGCTCATACAAATCATTCATATTAAACTTTACATGTTGAAAGTTTCACAAGGCAGCATTCTTGTTCCGCTCAACATAAAAATATCATAATTATATAAATATTTTTAAGTGTTAGTATAAAAGAGAAGAAATAATATATTTTCGCCATTTACAGGACGTGTCTTATACCCTGGTATGGGATATGTAGTTCTTGTGTGGAAGACTATAGCACGTATAATGAACAAAGCGTACAAGGAAGTATCTGTAGTATTTGAAGACATATGTTTTGAAAGAAGTACAGTTATACCGAAAACGGGACAATTGGAGTTGTCTATTATAATACACAAAATAAGTGGGGAGTTTGAGGCATGAAATATTTCTAATTTATTAAAAGCACCCATAACTTATGGCAATGATAAGAGAAGTAGTTGAATGTTAATAGAGCAAATAGGATTCGAACGTGGTAGTATCACCTCCACAGTTATTTGTAGTGTGAAGCAATTCTTATGTTTTAGTGATTTAATTAAGTATTATAGTATATCTTAATATATAAAAAATAATGTTTGTCTGTATGTCGTTTATAGAATCGTAAACTATGCATTTGATCATGTGACAATTTTTATAAAAGCAATTGTGCATAAGCCCACGAAGGCTTCTTTGCTGGTGCAACCAATTTTCGATAGATGGCGCCACTGCCAGACAGAAGGCAATTTATTTTAGTTTGTGGCGTAAGAACGCGCGTAGGGTACGGCTAGTTTCAAATAAAATTACTTAGTAATGTATTCATTCTATGACAAAAGTCAATACACTTAATAGTAATTATTCTGAACCACAAATCTGACTCCTGATTTTTTTTCACTTTTATTTATAGATTGCTGAAAAATCCTCAACCGTTGTAACGGGGCGGGTGTATGTCCAGAATGATGTTTCGAAAGATTTTAGCAACATAATCAAAGATCCCACAGAAGAATCCGATAGCACCTCGCCACTCATAAAAACAGCTGATTTCTACAAAGAAATTCGTTTAAGAGGATATGGACACAGGTATTTTAATTTTTTTTATTTATGAATCACCACTACTGACTACATAAGTCCTGCGGCAACCTCAAGATTTATCCTACAACCAGGAATGACACAGTAATGATGTATTGATAAGGTATAAAATTCATCATCAACCCATTACCGTCTCACTGCTATGCACGGGTCTCCTCTCAGAATGAGCAGCATTAGACCACAATCCACCGCGCTGACCAAGTGCAAATTGGTGGAATTTACATACCTTTAACAACTTGTTTTAAGAGATCTCTCAAGCATGTAGGATTCCCCACGATGTTTTCCTTCACCGTTTAAGCAAGTGATAATTAATTTCTAATACGTGCATAATTTGAAAAATCGGAGACCTGGAATTTATACCTCGGACTTCTCGATAAAGAGGCCGTGTTTCAACCACGCTGCTATCACTGCTTATAAAATTACCAAAATACAATAACACTAAAATTTAAAATTAGATGTTCAAAAATGAAAACATCTACTATTTCAGAGGCGACTTCCAAGGAATTAAGGAATGTAACGTAGAAGCTACTTATTTCAAAATTGCCTGGATTAAGAACTGGGTGGTTTTCCTGGACAATTTGCTTCAGACTTTCGTCATAAAAATCAATAGCAGCAACGTCTCGTTACCCACTCGTATTCAGAAGCTTGCCATTGATACTAAAGTTCATTACGAATCTATAGAATGCCTGAAAAATCCAATATTTATCGAAGCATATGGAGAGAAATGTTTGAATATTATCAGGTAAATAATAAATGACATAAAACCGGACCCGCGTGGCGGAGCGGTCACCGTAACGGTCTGATGCGGAGAGGGTTCCGGGTTCGATCCCCGGCCAGTCAGACATCTAAATGATGAATTTAGATTTCTGTTCTGGGTCTGGGTGTTTGTGTATTTGTCTATGTGTGTTCATGGTACCCACGACACAGGGAAATCTAGTGTGGGGCTGTGAGTGTAGCGTCTATGTAGAAAGCGTCTATGAACTTATTCAATTTTTATAGGCCTGTAGGGGCACTTACAAATTGTTGGTTACATGCTTTTTTATATGACTACAGGATAATGGTAATCATTATGTAACTACTGCCCGTTGTTAATAATAAACAATCAATGACAACTTCTACCTGCTAGAAATTGTCAAATTGCACGCTTTGATAGGCAAAAAATAAATGGATTATGTTTTCATATATTTAATGTAATGATAAGGCAGCCGGGTGACCTGATGAAAAGTAGTCACCGTCGTCTATGGATATTTGCAACACCAGAGGAGTCGCCAATGGAGGCGGCTTTGGTGGAGATATATTTTGACACCTGCTTTGAAGAGCTCCATATAATAGCACTCCGAGAATACCTCAGGAGGAAGTCCATTCCACATCTTTCACGCATAGCACGCATATTAATAACGGGATTGTGATATAAAACAATGGTTTATACGATTGACCCACAAATGTGTCATCAAAATATGCAACAGTAATAGTCGCAAAAGATCGTAAAATATAGCATGTAGTATATAAGTGCGAAATGACAGTCCATTCAAAATTATTACATAATTATGAATAATAAAAGTTGTTGTATATTCAATAGATCAAAGGGAGTGGAAATGCGAGGCTTATACTGCACACCGATGGTGAAAAAAGCAGCTTTGTACACACCTGTATTGGAGAAACACGTATTCGTTCCCTTCAACTGTAACAATCCCACAAAGGTATACATATACAATATATAGATAGCATACAATGTTTTTATAAATTGTGAAATCAATTCGTATTTTATTTCAGTTGGAAGACGTTCTTCGTATTAACATTCAGATAATTCAAGAAAACCTACATGCTCTCTCTGTAAAATTCGTGGAATTGGTTGATGAAGAATATAAAAACAATGAACACAAACCCCTAATGGAGCATATAGCTAATATTTTACAAGATCATCCTATAAACAATACAACGCTAAGTATAGTCACTGAAGATAAAATGCCAGATGATATGCTGCCGTCTATTTCAATAAGCAATAAGCTGGATGAACATAAAAATGTTGTATTGATGATCGGAGTTAATTTATGTAAAAGACCGACAGTAAGTTAGGAATGTTGTCCTATTAATTACTCTTTCAATTAATAAATTTATCGTAAAGTAGATATATTACTACATACATAAGTATGTACATTAAATATAGAAATGTAACTTTATAACTTTTAATTATTGAATTGATTGACACTGATTTGTTCGATCAAATTATACATTGATTTAACCTTTTAAATCGCCTGAGTTTTAGTTCAATTAGTGTCACGATTAAAGCTAAAAAAATAATTACATATAATAAAACAATAATTTCAAAGCATTGTATGTTTAAACAGGTTCTAGAAAAATTGAAAGGCGTTCTAGGTGATACCGGATTTATCTTGAGTAGAGAAACAATTGATTTTGAAACGACGGACCGTCCTGAAAATTACAATATTGTGTCGCTTAACAACATAGGTACTGAATGTTTAGTGTTGCTTAGAAAAAAAGAAGCCCTAAAAGCTCCTAATTTCGTGGAAATGAAAACATCACAAGAAACATTTTCATGGCTGGATGATGTCAAAAAACAAATAAGTAAAGACGCAAAACTTGTGATACATTCAAACGAAGAGTACAGTGGCTTACTAGGATTTATAAACTGCTTGAGAAAAGAACCTGGTGGTGAAAAAATTCGTAGTGTTTTGATTAAGGATAGGTCGACGCCACCTTTTAATGCAGATCTGCCATTTTATAGAGAACAACTTGAAAAGGATTTGGTTGTCAACGTTTTTCAAAATGTAAGTGTTATACAGTAAAAAAAAATTATAATGAAGAGTAGACAGTTAATTTGTTCGTAGTATGACCTCTAATATCATCATTTTATCTTCCATACTTCCGACTACAAGACCGGTAGTCTTAAGCCCAAATGTGGACTTTTAAGTATTGATGATGGAATATATTCTATAGTCCTTTTTATTCCTACCATAATTATAATTTTCATAATTACTGCCTCTTTAATACTCAACCTAACTTTAAACTCGGTGGAAATTGAAAAAAATGGGATACTTATTACCGTTTCAACTTTTTGGTTGTGTTTAACTCCATACTCTTTAGTCATATGAGTAAGATTAAAACGTATGTATATCGTTTAGTAATCTAGACGCACGGCAGTGCATCCTGCAAATTGGAAGCAGAACGTATCCAATGTGTATACTGCACGAAACGTTTCAGCGTGCTTTACCGCCAATCATAACTTCCTTCTCATTGCACTTAAAGATATCAGATTTTGTTTTTTTTATTGATAACACCTAACGATAAGTCGGCCGGGCTACCTGATGGAAAGTAGTCACCGTCGCCTATGGACATTTGCAACACCAGAGGAGTTGCCAATGCATCACCGGCTGTGGAGAAGAGCTCTTTTTGCATCTTCCTTGAAGAACCTCATGTCATAGTACTCCAGGAATACTTCAGAAGGAAGTTCATTTCACATTTTGCACGTTCGTGGCAAAAATGTCCGCGCAAACCGAACTGTGGGGGACCGCCACGAGTCCAGTTAATATGT
>DWNM01000141.1:0-13462 GCA_018250375.1 Narcosius parisi helen
TTTGATATTTTGGAATGGTTAGGGAATAATTTTGCACGAATTGCTTTAATTATCAGTATAAAAGTACTATCATTTATATGGTAAAATACAATATTCACTTATTGCGCTATAGTACACGAACATGACAATTGATACACACATACTTTCGCGCAAGCGACCTGCGTCGTCTTACGAATTTTCGATCAGGTCACGTGTCGTGATGCGAGTTTAACATTTTTTACCCATCACAAGGAATGCACAACGCCGCTAAAGCTTTCACTTCAAAAAACAGGGTTCTGTGGTTCATGTATGAGTAAAGATACCTTAAAAAACTTAAATGAAATGTATTTATTTTTCTATAGACCCACAGGGGCACTTAAAAGTTGTCAATTATAATATTTTTGTTATACTATTACCGGAACTAAAATAGAAGTGCCCTTTATTTTTGAGTTTTTTTTTGTCATGTTGTAATACTCTGTAAAATCATCAAAATATAATGTCTATATATTCAAGGTTCAAGAAATAGAGCCCCGATGGACGGACAGACAACGGTAGCTTAGTGATAGGGTCCCGTTTGTGCCTTTTACGTAAGGAACCCTAAAGAAAATAAATACATAAATTAACAACGTACGGGATTACTACAGTCAGCAGTATTTCTTGGGGCTATCGTAGGAGAGTAATCGTAGACATAGATTAAAGGATAAATAATCAAATTTCGGGAGATCAGCATTTACTGCGAAATTATACATCTACTATGGTCACAAACTCGCAATACGCACGGCCAAGTGCGGGACTTTGTCCATCATTGGACTTCTAACAGTGACTAGAAAGGTTTATATAATTAATTTTAATATCATTGTTTGAATACAACCATACTAGTATTATATAATATCTGTTAGACCAAAGTAACAAGTTTTCTATCAATATAGTCCTCTTGACTCAGGGGGCAGCGTCAAATTTTTGCGGTCATAGAGCAAATTTGTTTGATATAAACCACTTTTTTTCATTTTAAACATATATTTTCAAAACGTTAATTATTTTGAATACTTGTTTTTGCTTTTATTGTTTATAAAATTCAAGCAAGAAGTTTTATTTTTTTTTAATTTTCATATATTGGTCTTTTGTTAGAAGGTATTTCAATTTGACGCGTACGACTTGGGGGGGTCATGACCCATGTGACCCCCCCTCTAGGACCACCCGTCTTGATTTCTTCAGGTCACCAGTTCGTGTAGTCCGCAACGCAATGGTAATAATGCAGTGCGGTGCGACCCAGAGTAAAATTGAGTAAATATGACGTAATATTACCGCTGAGCCGATGCAGCACTTAAGGGTTCAAGAGTATGTACTAAACTTTATTTGACAGCTTAATAAATAAGAAACGATATAATTTTGTTTTGCCATGGTTGTTATGTCTGTAGAAAAGTTGTTACGGATGTGCTACTTCGGTTCCGAAAAGTAGGAGCCCGACTTCGACTCCCGACACATTTAAATACAAGGTTATAATCGGAGGTCGACCAAAGCGCAGCAGGAATTTAGACATTACTAGCAGAACCCACGGTTTCACCCGCGTTGAAAAAAAATAACATTTTTTCACAGAGAACTAATAGCAATTGACATTCAATCGAAGATTCATGATAATCGGGTTAGCAGAAGCTAAGTTATCATAAATTATGTAAAAAAAACAGGGTCGGTGACGAGGGTTTTATTTGTTTTCCAAAATAAAAGTAACCTAAATTACTCCTGGTAACATCAGCTACCTGCCATTAAAAGTCCCTTCAAAATCGGTTCAGCGGTTTCGGAGATTACCGAGAACAAACAGAGAGACAGACACAAATTTAAATAATGGCTTTTTTGCTACAAGTAAACTGCATACTTTCATATGCATTCGGTTATAAGGCGTTACTGTGACGTTACATATAGACACTCCATTTTATTTATCTGTATAAATGTATAGACTATTTAAATTTGAATATATGTATTTCAACATCTACTTAGGTGTCAATTTTTAAACTGAAATTAAACAGATCGTCATGTTATTAGGCCTGCCCTTAACAATCTTATCACGTTTCTCTCCTGCCTCCGACTTCGCTTCCGATTCCGATTCCGGTACCGATTCCGACTCCGAAAAAGTAAATTTATAAACTCCGACTCCGACTTTGGTTCCGATAAAACCATCTCCATAACGACTTTACGCCGTAGATATAAATGCAGCTTTATACCTCAAACTGCATACCAATTAGAAACGCTAAGGATTTAATCATTATAACAGAATCGTACCCCCTATACAGTGCGACCTGCAGCAAGTTACCATATAGCGACGATAACGGTGGAGGGTGCAGCGGGGTGAACGACCTCTCCCGTTCGCTCGGGCGGCCGCGCCGCTACGATATACGTACCCTCGCTATAGAACTTCGGCTGCAAAAACGCGCCCTTTAACGTCATTATGAAAGACAATGGAATGCTCTAGTTAAAGACGAAAGCGGTAGTCCAGCTATACTCTATTTCCGCAAGTATTCAAGCCACGAAACTTGTAAATAAACTACATACATTTTTACAGCTACTAAATAAGTCACGATAAGAATCCTAGTACGACGAGAAATAATCTTGTATAAATTTTACAGAAATTACTTTCTAAAATCATAATTAATACCCACAATCTTAAAGTAGCACAAAATTCGGAAATCTGTTTTTTTTTTAATTACTATCTAAAATATATACATCCAAAATTTGAAAGTAGCGAAATTTATTTAATTTTGCTATAATTTATGTAATAAGTAATATGTTTTTACTAACACTAACACTAAGAATATGGATCTCTGTAAACTGACATATAAATAAAGTGGTCCGAGTACATGTATGGGGGTCCGCGGTGTCATCTCTGAACCATACATATTATTCATTAAATGCAATAGGGCCGCAAAATGCAAAATCAGCAAACCAGTTTTATTAGAAAAGTGTGATCTAAGGACACAATATTTTAAAATATTAAAAAATATGCATCCAATGATGTATAACACTATTATTAATCCATAAAAAAAAGAAAAAATACATAAACTGGTTTTTCAAATTTTATTAAGGGGGTCCTTGAAAACTGTGCTTGATTTCCTAAGGGTCTGTGGACTGAAAAAGGCTGGGGAACACTGGCATATAGTATTGCATAGAGTATAGAGTGAGTGTAGTGTGAGTATTATATAATATTAAAAAATATGAATTATTTTATGCTAATTCCATTTTCCTTGAAATGTGTGGTATTCCTCTAATGAATAACATAATACCATACAAAATTAATACTGCAATTATTGTTTCTGTGTATGGTATCTTGAAATTAACAACCATATAGGGATTGTGACATTATTAAATACTAGTAGAACCATTTAAGTGGTCGAAATTCAACCATAAATTAATTTATACATATAAATTATCCACAAACACCTCTACTATGAACTTTAATTATTCCAAATCTCACACTTCTCTGTGCGTACAATATTCATAGACATGTTCCTAAGCTTTTGCTTCATGTATTAATCGTGTCATACTAATATTATAAAGGTGAAAGTTTGTAAGGATGGATGGGCAGATGTTTGTTCCTTTTTCACATAAAAACGACTACTCAAATTTGGACGAAATTTGACACATGTAGTTTATGACCTGGCTTAATATGTAGGATATACTTTTAAGTGTCTCATTAAGCCCCCGCAGAAAGAGCTGCAGGTAAAAAGCTAGTAATATAAAGATTACATGTGATTTTTTTTTATATTATAGAAGTAGCAAAAGGAAGTTTGAAGAATTTTTCTTTTTTCGCCTATGATGAGGGTGGATCCAGAGCCCCTAAGCTGGGATAGCTTTATATACCCATATCGTTCTATAGGGAATTAATTACAGATGTAGGGTAGCAGTGCCCACTCGCCATCAGATGGACTGCATGCTCGGTTTCTACTTCAATCTTATAAAGAAAGGGCTATACCCACACGAAATTAATTAAAGCCATTTTGTTTGTTATTAACTTTTTACTTTTTTAGTAAGAGCAGTTGGTTTTTCTATTATCAGTTTCCAGCAGGGCCCATTTTTTTGTGGCTCTGACTTTGCCTAAGATAGCCTCGATTGAGATGAACTTACTGACTGAAAGAAAACTGAAAAAAAGGTTCATAAAACTACTTGCCATCAAGTACAGAATTCACACCCTTTTTTGTGTTTATTATAAAGTTAACTTATTAACATCTGAACCTAAATATGTTACTAATAAAATAAAGACACTTATTTTAGACACAGTTTTATTCATTTTTCAATTTTAATTTAACCTAAATTACTAATATTAGTCTGCATTAGAGCAATTTTTTTCATGTTTTTTTTATTTTTTTTATATTATTTTCTTTACTCTTTATTTTAAGATCAACGAAAATGTAAGGCTACTATATAGAATAATGTATTATTTCTTTCTTGATAAATATATAATATAATCAAACTTCACACATAACATTTTTAACCTCACTACATACAAGAAGTGCTGCAGTTATAATGTAGGTACGTACTTTATATGTTTTTTATTAATGATGTACAAGAATGGCGTCATTTTTGCACATATCACAGCTAAATTTACGTATGGCTCATGATTATATGTGCGGGCGTGGTAATTTGCCATCGCCCTTCAGCTTTTCGCTTGAGAAAAAACTATAGTTTAAGTGGACATAGACAAAACAGGGCAAGTTTTGGATGAAAAAATAATATTGAGGTCACTCCGAGATAATAAATGTATAGGATGAGTAAACTCCTGAACATTTCCTTACAAGGCAGACCCAGTAAAGCAATAGTACTCCAGTTACTCACCTGTTTACACAGTCATTAAAGTTATGTTAAAACGCACAGTAAACATTTCATAACCACTAAATGTTTCTACAACATACAGCTACACATACATTCGAACTGCTCAGGCATATACAAACTTAAAATAATCGAATATACAACATAACAAATAATAAAATAGCACGAATTCTGATTCAATCAAACCACTAGTCAAACGAAACGAGGACAACTTCACTCGCTTCAATAATGTCAAGTTAATACTGTCAGTAGTGTCAGTACACTGTATAAATCATCCAATCAGAATGCAAAAAATGAAGTTCAGTTGACAGTGTTGCCAGACATAAAAAGTTTAAACAACTTGGATCAATCACGTATCGTATTAAGATTTGTTCATATAAATGACAAATAAATGTAAGTGCAAATGTAGTCCACATATATTGAAGGTGTAATTATCAATTTTTATGCAAATTTGGTAATAAGAAATTGTTTAAAACCCTAGTATTCACGGTGACTAGTATTAAAATATAAAAATGAGATAATTGTAAAAATAACAAAAAAAACCCTTACAAAGTATGTCCATTGCGCGTTTTGTACACTAAAGAGCTTATCGCTTGCATTATTGGGCACGATTAACAGTACAAATGTTTTAAAAATCTTGTAAATATTTGTGTTTCAGCGCTGTAATGATTATATACACTAAAATCTAAATTCTGTTGGAATTAGTATATTTCAAATCTAGTAAAGTTATAACAATATATCTTGTAATAACTATTACCTACTTTTCATGTAGCATATGTAGCAAATGAGGAGTTTGCGAATATATTTAAATATACACGATGTAGTTGGCGAAATTGATCAATAATTATGACGGCAATATGTGTCTAAGTCCTAATATTTTCGGTTTTATGTTCAATCTCAATTTGTTTGCTGGTTTTTAACATTTTTCTTGTATCATTTAACATAAAAATATTTTACGTAAGTTGTAATAACTTTTAACATTGTCGTATTACTCTTTTATACGTTAATGTAAATAATTTTATATTATGAACACACTATATTTACAATTTTTATGTTGGTACGAAATCGATTTTTTTCTACCATGTTGGAGACTTGGTGAGAAGTTGGGTCGTGCAACCAATAGATGCCCAATTTCAGGCCTTTCTTCATCAAAGAAAAGAATATGGCCGACATTTTGATATTGCTGTCATGAAGATTTCCCAGTGACAAATTCTAACTTTGTAGTTCTTCATGCACGGTTTTATGTTCCATTAACGTTTTATTTTTTTAATTGCATAGACGATTTTAGTGTAAGCTATTTTATTTAGTAAAATGGCAGCGGATCGTGAAATCGCCGCCGAAGACAGCATTAGAGTCGTTTGCCGATTTCGGCCACTAAATGACTCCGAAGAAAAAGCTGGTTCCAAGTTCATCGTGAAGTTTCCATCGGGCCCCGACGATAACTGCATTTCAATAGGGGTAAGTCAGCGTTTCCGTGTAGCCCATGTCGGTTTCCTCTATCATCGCCCTAATTTAGATCGCGATGACTAATACATTACGACTTGTGTTCACCTGCTACGAAATGGCCTTTCTTTTCTATTCCGCTCCGTTGACTACGATTGCGATCACAAAAATTTGAAGAATCTCGATATATTCTACCCAAATGGGAAATACGAATATGGCTTGTCGAAAATCAATACAAATACTTTCTCGACCTTGACCCGAGAATTCTTGGAATAAATTTGTGTAATGCTTGTTGTAAGATGGTTTTTATTTTTGTTTACATTTTGTAAAATTCATTCACAACATTAGATATTATTTAGTTTACTATTGTAATGAAAATGAGAATTACGTTTGTTATTTTTGTTGTATTTTCTATTGTTTATTTAACAAAGGCCGCAGTGTAGTAATTGTAATATAAAATACTTAAAATATTAATGTTTTGTGATGACTCATGATTAAATAATTATGATGAAGTATTGTCTCGATATACATTTTTTACTTATTAGTTCTGCCAGAAGAAAAATATAACATAAATAAAATTCTTAGTTCTCGGTTTCATAACAGCTGTGTTATAAAAACGGTGATATTGTTATTTCTACTTAAATGATGTATGGTTATATTGGTTATGCATCATATTTCAGAGTAACGACTAATCAGCTGTTATTATTAGTCACATAGCTACTAAGACACCTAATTTTCTCAAGATTGTTTAACTTTAGCTGTTTAACCTTTAATTATTTAGTTTTGTACGTTAAATAAGTTAATATTATAAATTCTTCACAAATTATTCTTTTTTTTAATTGGTAAGGACTATTTCTTGTTTTTAACTTGAATACTGCATAAAAAAAAAATAGGCCACCATCTGTTATTTTCTTTCCATAATAAAATAAAATGTAATAAATTTTTTTTTATTCAAAGTAAATCCTTTACAAAATTGTTTTTGAACGTCAATAAATCTACCACCACTTCACAAGATGTTTTATGTTATGAAAGTCCATAATACACATCTTTTAAAAATAAAACATACAATTTCAGCTTATGCTATGGACCAAGTGTAATTTTAGGTACTTCAGACCACATATTTTAGTCTGTTTTCAGATTCATTTAGATAGACAAAATGTTCTGTTGTAGGGCAAAGTATACTTGTTTGACAAAGTTTTCAAACCGAACGCCACTCAAGAAAAAGTATACAATGAGGCTGCAAAAAGTATTGTATCAGATGTGCTGGCAGGTTACAACGGCACTATATTTGCCTATGGACAGACTAGCTCCGGAAAAACACATACCATGGAAGGTGTCATAGGTTTGTACTGATTGTATTATCTGTGCACCGTAAATAATATTTTTTACAAGCTTTTATTTAACTTGCAATATATGTATGATACATACGTTATATGTATGTATGTTCAGATCAAATCTCACAAGTTAAATTTGACCCACTTCCCATTATCTGATTGAGCAGAAATTTTACATGCACATGTAAATGGGATGACTGTGCAATATTATGATGACATGGAGTTGATCTAATGATGGAGCTGGAAGCTGGACATAGCAACTCTGTTATAAAAGAATGTAATCCCGTGGAGTTTGGTCTTGTTTGATTCCTTTGGACAAGGACTCTTGTTCTAGATAATATTCAGGGTGTGATGATGCAGCTGACAGGTGGCCATAGGAACTCAATAGTCAAAAATGCTTATTTTCATTTTAGTATAAATAAAAGTTTGTTTTTAAAAGCTTTAATAATATAAATTTGGTTAATTTAATAATATGATGTTATTTCTGTCCTGTAGGTGATCCAGGAAAACAGGGTATAATTCCACGAATAGTCAATGACATATTCAACCATATCTACGCGATGGAAGAGAACTTGGAATTTCATATAAAAGTATCTTATTTTGAAATTTACATGGACAAAATTCGGGATCTGTTAGATGGTATAGTTTAATTACATGTTGTGAGTTATTTGAATCGGTTTGTTTCAGTGTAAAAAATATTTTCCATTAATTGTTGCAGTATCCAAGGTGAACCTCAGTGTTCATGAAGACAAAAACAGAGTCCCGTTTGTCAAAGGTGCTACTGAAAGATTTGTGTCAAGTCCAGAAGAGGTGTTTGAAGTAATCGAGGAGGGCAAATCCAATAGACATATTGCTGTTACAAGTATGTATACAAACATCTACCCACAACATTTACCCACAGCTTTGCTCGTCAAAGACTGATGGAATTAGAATCATCATCATCATCAACCCACTGCTGGACACGGGTCTCTTCTCAGAATGATAGGGACATTAGAATAATTTGATATATTTGTGGTGGGCTATTAATGTGGGCATCCAAAAGTTAATTTTCTATCCCTCAGAAACAGAGATTTTTTTGGGAGGAAAGGCACCCTGTGTTCTTTTCTGGAGCCCTAACAATATATGTGTGAAATTTCATGATGATCAGTCCAGTAGTAAAGGCGTGAAAACATACCAACAAATAAACTCACATTCACATTTATTATCTTAGTTAGGATTATACTTAGTCATGTATGTGTAAAAGTTCTTAAGCTAAATTTTTTTTTGTTTTCAGATATGAATGAACACTCGTCTAGATCTCATTCAGTCTTCCTCATTAATGTTAAACAGGAGAATTTGGAAAATCAGAAAAAGTTATCTGGGAAGTTATACCTTGTGGACTTGGCTGGTTCTGAAAAGGTAGAATATTCTTCTACAGCCATTTTGAGTTATTATAAATCTGTATTGCGATGCGATCAAACTAAGTATAGGACTGAAAATTACCTTCAACTTAAATTTCTAATCTGAAAAGTAAGCTTTAAAAAAATAAATCAAATTATTCATGTTATATACATTTTTTGAATTGTAGAAATAATCAAAGTTAATTATTTCGAATTTATTTTTTGTAAACCTTACTTTTCAGATAAGAAATTTTGTTTGAAGGTCATTTTCGTTCCTATTCTTAGTTTGACCACACTATATGTGGTGTTCATAGGTATCTAAAACTGGTGCTGAAGGTACGGTCCTTGATGAAGCCAAAAATATTAATAAATCACTCTCGGCTTTGGGGAATGTTATATCTGCTTTAGCTGATGGTAATAAATCGCACATACCATACAGAGATTCCAAGCTAACTCGAATTTTACAAGAATCACTCGGTGGCAATGCAAGGACGACTATAGTTATTTGCTGCTCACCTGCCTCATTCAACGAGAGCGAAACGAAGAGTACTCTCGACTTTGGCAAAAGGTGAGATTAGATCTAATCTTTACCATTATTAAACTAAGATGTAATAGAATAAATTGTAATGCTTACATTTTAATTTATTCATATATGTCGACAATTTCAATATTATGTCGACATGTGTTTCTTAACATGCAATTTGTCTATAAAAATAGCACATTTTCAGAGCGAAAACTGTCAAGAATGTTGTGTGTGTCAATGAGGAACTCACTGCTGAGGAATGGAAGCGTCGCTATGAAAGGGAGAAGGAGAAGGTGGCCAGGCTTAAAGGAAAGGTAATTAAAACAAAAAAACAAATACTGCAATACAGGTTGATATAGAATTTATTTCAATATATGAAAAGCACAAATATATGTAAAAAAAGGAAAAAAGCGTTTACGCGTACATTGCCCCACAATAGGATTCCCTGTGTCGTGGGTGTCTTGAACACATTATAAACAAATACACGAACACCCTGACCGGGAACAGAAATCTAGATTCATCATTTAGATATCTGTCTGGATGGGAATCGTACCCAGAACCCTCTGCACGTGAGACCAGACCAGTAACCACTCCTCCGCTCAGGTGGTGAAATATATTTGTTATTATAATTTAGGTAATGTGGTATTCAAATATATACAATATCTTTAACCAACTTCGAAAACTGGAGGTTCTATAATTGGCTGTATATATTTGTTTTTTTTTTTGTTTGTAAATGTCAGTATTGTTTCTTTTTTAATTATAATGCATTAAATATTGTATAGGTTGAGAAACTTGAAGCTGAGGTCAACCGCTGGCGCTCTGGTGAAACTGTACGTCCTGAAGAACAAGTCAACTTGGTGGAGATTGAAGCAGTTACACCTGTCACATCCTTTATTGAAGAGAAACCACCTGTGCCGGTTCGTATATGTATATATATATATATATAATAGTAATGTCTATATATTAATTTAATAATCGTCCTTGAGTTCCGACCAGAATCATCGATGATAAAAGAACATTTTCTAATTTAATGATATATGAAAAATACTTCTCTGAGTAGAATGACAGGAAATATATCCCCTTTATGTTGATGTCGTCGGACGCTTTAAAAACAACAACAAAAAAGATGATAAATGATGTAATCGGTCGATTGTAGAATCAATGTAATCTATTGGTTGTTGGTATATGGGCATCCTAAAAGTTATTTTCCTATCCCTCGGGAACAGTACTTTTTTTTCGGGATGGAAGGTATTCTATGTCCTTTTCTGGATCCCTGACAACAATGCGCAAAATTTCATGATAATCAGTTAAGTAGTTAAGGTGTAAAAACGTAGCAAACAAAAAAAACAAACTCATATTCGCATTTATAATTTTAGTGAGGATTTTTCGGGTCTTTTTTAGTATAGTAAGTCTACTAACATAGGGTGGTTTAGTTTCCTCGCCGATAAGCAGTCTAAAGGTGGCTTTCGCCGATCCGTACATCCACAGATGACTGACGACGATTTATAGCCACGGATCGTGGCGAGATGCTCGGTGCATTCGTGGTTATCAATCCTTGTCAGCAATCCTTGGACTTACGGATCGTCGGAAGCCATCTTAACACTTTCTGTATATAGCTGCTTGTTTTTATTTGATAGTGGTGTGATAATCTTTGCGTTATAATTTAATTTATTATGACAATGCAAATAACAATAAATTATATTAACATACTATTAATCTACGATTATATGATCCTTGTGATTATGATATCTTTATTATCATGATAAAATTTGCGATTTTAACTTAAAGAGAACGTTGAAAGTGAAACAAGTCATGCCCTAAAAATCAATGAGTTACATCATCACAAGTAACAGTTGTTTTATGTAAAACTGGCTCATTCAACACTTGTCTGAGGTGTTGACGTAAATTTAATTAAAAGATTTGTAGGCATTTCTACAAATAGTTATCTTCAGCCCAGATCTACGATTTTTTTTGTGCCAGGGCGAAAGTTGATATTAGCGCCTCCATCTCTGAATTACTTATATATAGCGCTAGGCTACGTTATGTTTTAGTTTTACGTCGGTGGAAATTTTTGTTTGAATAAAAAAAACTTTATGAAAAAATTTTATTTTCAAAAACATAAGGTGTGCCGGCTTGCCCCTTGCCTTAGATCCGGGCTTAGATTATATATTATATAAACTAGTCGTCGCCCGCGACTTCGTATGCGTAGAATATACAATAATTTAAATACCTATTCGATCCCTATTATAGATGTGAAGAAAATTTCAAAACTGATTAAATATGCAGTTTTTATTCTCACCCAAGAGCGGAATTCTAAAATTTCACCTTTCTAAGTTCAAAATTGATAGAATTTCATCCAAACTTTCAACCCTCGTTATAACCCCTTAGGGGATGAATTTTCACCACATCCCTTCTTAGTGCACACTTACGTATTTTGAGGGATGTTTATGCAAAACTTCATAGTTCTGGTCCCGGCGGTTTCCGCTGTGCGTTGATTCAGCTAGACAGTCTCTAATTTTATATATATAGATATTCAATCATGCAGAGACAGCTGAATGGATTCGTCTTAAAAGTCCGTAAATAGTTTATGACCACACATAAAACAGTTTAGGCAAACGAAGTCGCGGATATTCGCTAGTATTTTATAATGAGAATCTCAATTCATATAAACAAGTCGGTCATAGTATGAGATCATGTCTATAATTTTGTCCTAATGCTTTATTGGAATGCGAGATTGCTTTAAATACAGGCAGAAATGGCTATAAGTCTTGCTTGTTTCTTAATCATGCATCGAAAGTGTTGGCACTTTCTTTACATTCTATTTATTTATTTATTAAGTAATCCAACAGTGATACACAAAACATTTTCACTATACATACCGTAGATTAAGCCAAAACAGGATTACACAGATAGTACAAATAATTAGAACGAAATAGTAGTGAATTTCCGTTTAGTATGTATTTGGGGGCATTTGTGGAAGTGTGTATGTGCGTGAGTTTATGCATTTGCGTGCGCGTGTATGTGTGTAAAAATTTATATTCCTAAGTATTATCTTAATTTCATTTCTTAATGTTTCCTTGGATAAATATAATATATCCAGGTTTTGATAATATTGATTATAAGTGCGTGCTTATAATACTTATGTATGCTTTGTAGAAGCAGAGTTCTCTATAACTAAACAATAAGTGATGAACCTTAGTTCTCATAATCCTTAATATCCCTATCGTAATTCTGTTTTTTTATTAGATATACATGAACACACTGTATACAAATAAATCCAACCTTTTTAAAATGAATATCTCAGCTATATTAATTGACAATATAAACCTTATATTTGGGTTATCGTGAATGAAAAATGTCAATGTTCCAAATAGCCCGTGCCCGTGGCTGTATCGAGTGCGGTGGAGGATGCTGCCATGCAAGGGAAACTGGAGGCTCTGTACCAGCAGCTCGACGACAAGGATGAGGAGATCAACCAGCACTCGCAGCTTATTGAGAAACTCAAAGAGCAGATGATGGAGCAAGAAGAGCTGATTGCTTGCACGAGGTAAATAATCTTATGATAAAAGAAATGGTCCCTAGTGATAAAGTTGTTTTCTGTTTTAGATGTGGCTATTTTTTTTTTAATGTGTCTATATATATATCCAGATTATAAAGTATTATAATGTGAGATTGTTTATAGCTTACTGGCAATACGATGCCATTGTTGTCAAACCAGTACTGAGAAAGACCAAAGACACTCTTGAACACTCACAGCCCCACAGTAGAATTCCATGTGTCGTGGGTGCCATGGACATACACAGAGGAATATACAAACACTCAGACCCAGAGCAGAAAACTAAATTCATCATTTAGATATCTGTCTGGTCGGGGTCGAACCTGGAACTCTCTGCGCGTCAGACCGGTACTTTGATCACTCCGCCACGCGGGACAGAGCCACCGCTGGGCACAGGCCTCTCGGAGTGGGCTTTATGTTAGACCATAGT
>DWNM01000142.1:0-13428 GCA_018250375.1 Narcosius parisi helen
AATAATGGTATATTTGGAAATAGTAGACGCGTACCTAAATAATAGAAGGGGATTCGAAAATTTGTCATCACGCCCATTTATAGTAGAGAAGGTCTGCAAGGATAGTTTTTTTATGTATGAATTAAATTATCGACTTTTAACACCTCTGCGACAGATCTATTAATATTTATTGATGCGAGCGAACAGAGGGGCGAAAGGAAACTCATTCATCAAGGAAATATTAACATACCAGTCAAGTAAAGGTCCACATTGGTGATGTTCTTCAAGAGTGAACCACCCGAGCCAGCACACAGAGCGACATCTTTAATAGGGCTGTCCAGGGACTTGCCTTTTCCCATTGCCAAACGAACATGCTTTAGACCGGTCAGATTTTTTATATTGGCTACAGCCTCTTCTAAGGTCAGTGATGGCTCCACGCGTAAAATCCTAAAATTAATACAATTTATAGGCAATGAATATTAAAAAAATTTTCAATACATTCTATACAGCGAACATTCAATACGTTTGTTATTGCATAGAAGTAACAAATGAGCATGCAGTCCACTTGATAGGAAATAGCCACTGCCAGCGATGGATCTGTAATCAACCTCAAATAAGATTAATGATACTTTAGGGTGCCACAGTTGCGTTGTTACCCGCAAGGACTAAGTTAAAATGCCTCCAATAAGTATGTCTACCTTACCACACCTTTCAAGCCAGAACACAGTAGCGCTTAACATTGCTTTTAGGAAGAAAAAGTGAAAAACTAATTACCTCCCTGGGCCTGTATTAGTATCTTCTCCAGGTATAATAGGGCGACTCTCAACAAAAGGAAAAGCTTCCGCGAGCCAGTCGTTGACACCCCCTTTCACACAATCCCAGCTTGTATGAGGGGAATACATAGCAATTTGCTTTTCTAGTAAAAAGGATACTACTTTCTCCTTCCAAGTCCTGGAATAAATTCACGTTCAATAATCTGATTCATAATCAATATTGATAAATGAACAAATATTGCCTATGAAGTTTACTGCAAAAATTCGACTCTATAACGGTAGTAAAAAAATACATATTTAAGTAATTCCGTCGGCAGTCCACAAAAGGGCCTGTTTTTTGAAATCACAGTAAGCTTTTTTGGTTTTATTGTTTTGTCAATTTTAACAAGAAGTTGTTTTCAATTTTTGTAAAGTGTCTATTGTTAGGTAATTTAATTTGACTGTTTTGTGCATGATTGGGGTGGGGATGAACCTTGTCACCCTCTTTCGGGCCTTAGCGTTGTTTGTTACCTTTGTGTCACCGAAGCCAATGGTGAAAAAATGTGAGGGTGATATGATATAATCATTTCAGAGCCACTATCACTAGCTTCAAGCGCGACATCTTCCGTCAAATCATTGGTTAAGAAGATTTTGGTGATTGGTCTGGAAAAAAAAGCGTTATATTAAATTAATATGCTGTCTTAAACAAATTAAGTTGAAATTATGCGCGAATTTATAAAGTTTCATGTTGTTTAGTGGGGCGAATTTAAATAACAGCTAAATAAATTTTGATTATGATTTTTGAACAGTGAGGATAACTTTTAATTTTTTTATTAGACTTTTTGGCTTCCGAACTAGCTTTAACCTTAGATCTATAATATTAAAGTAGAACATCAACTTTTAGAGTGTAATAATTGTATTTTCTAATTCCCAACTATATTTTAAAGCCATGTGTTTAAGCACATTTTGAAATTGTTTTTGAATAACTCACTCAACAAGAACATATTGACGGGCCCCTAGAACAAAATCGCGTATGAAAAATTACCAATTTACGGTATATTTGTTCGTTGTAGTAAATTTTAGATAAGATAACGTTCCATTGAGTATTACAAAAAGTAAACGACTAATAATAAAAAAATATAAAGCCATGTAGTTTTTTGCATGTACAATACAAATAAATAATAAGATAGATTTCGTCTTATTTTTCTATAAGGTTTTGTTCTTGGGGCCCCTCGATATTGTAGCTATAAAATACATTATAAAATAATTTTTGAATAAAAATCATCTATAGTGGCATAATTAAAAACACAACGGAGAACTTATGTACCTTGACGTATATGGTTCAACCAACAGCCCGGTCTTATCCCAACTTTCCGCAAGCTTCTTTGGCACTATTTTTTCTAAAGCTGATGTAACATCAGATAACTGAACACCTGTTTTCTCTCCACTTGACATCTTTAGTGTATTAATGCTTGAATTTAACAATCTTATTTGTGGTTGTTTGCTACAAATTAGTCTATGTAGTTTAAAAATCATTAGATTTTAGCCAAATGGATCTGAAACAAAAAATACAATTTTATAACAAAAAAATCTGAATAATAAAACACATAAAAATACAATCAATATATACAAAAAGCATACCTACATAGTATATAATATATTTAGTAAAGAACTTAGTATAGTAACTTAGTAATTTTTATGACAAAGGCTTGCTGTATTTTCAAATTTTATTATAACATATTAAATAACCAGTTGCAATAATACATAATTATTAACATACACAAAACAATAATATATGTAACATGAGTTTACGAAAATGCTTTCAAAATATTGTCCTTTTAAAATTGAAACTATTACAGTATTATAGCTTGAACCAGTGTCTTTCAAACTACTTCATGGCTCGAGTCTCGACCCCCTTAGTATATGAAACTATTTCGCGACCCCCTATCCTCTGCTGTTCCGAAATTTATATAACAATCTAATTTGTTTTTATGTTTGTATATGGGCACCTACAAATGTCCTATTGTTAACATTTTATCGGTAAAAATCTCTTTTAAGGTTTATTAGTTCATTGTTTTCTTTTCCTTTTTTCCGAGGCTTCGCGACCGCCCGCGACCACCTTGCAAAGGCTTTACAATCACGCAGGGGGTCGCGACCCACACATTGAAAAACATTGGCTTAAACTATACAGTTAACTGCCATAAGAACCAAATAGCTTGAATTGAGCTATTCAGTCAATTTCCACACTCTTATTTCACCATCATCACTACAAGACAATAATTCTTGATTTCCTGTTGGATTCCATTTAACACAGTTTACATCTTGAGAATGTGCATTCTGCTTAGTAGAGACAAGTTCAAACGTAGGTGCATTGGGGTCTGAACCATCAACTTCCTTAAATATTCTTATTATGTCATCGCCACACGCTGTAGCTATGAGATCTGTTTTCTGACACCAAGCTATATCATATATGGGTCTGGTATGAAACCCTGACAGAGTACATATACATTTCCATGTTGAATCTCCTTCAGGCACCATTACTCCCTCTGGATTTCCCGGCTTATACTCTTTCCATATTTTAAGGCTTTTATCGTCACTAACGGTGGCAAGCCTCTCTCCGGTCTTGTCGAAAGCTAAGCTCCATACTGTTGAATCGTGGGATTCGAGTGTAGCAATGCAAGACCAGTCATTGTCTAGTGGATCTTCTTTATACAACTTGACACTGTTGTCGTACGATGCAGAGGCCAATACATCTAAAGTAGGATGCCATATGACCTACAAACAAATATTTCCATGTATTCATTTCTGTTATTGTAAAAGACAGACATGTACATGTATATTAAATGCATAATGTTATATACCAAGCAATTATTACGTAGAAATTTTACTGACTTTTTTCACATCCTGATTATGAGCATTGAGAACGGCTTCGCAAACATATTCATCATCGCCGGCTACTTCCCAGACCCACACAGATTTATCTCGTCCACAAGTTGCCAGCAGGTTACCAGACGCAGACCACGCAACACTTTTAACTTCATTCTCATGGCCTTCCAGGGTGGCATTGCATTCAAATTGACCTATCAACATATATAATCATTAATATCCTGATATGTTTATCTATAAGTGTTATATAATAAAATCTCTAGCCGCATCTGCCTGAATAAAAAAAAATTAAAATGTTGAATATAGCTAACTTCAGGGTGTCGGTTTTTCGTGATGGTGTGCGCGCGCATCGTAAAAGTTTACTCTCACCATTTTTCCCTAACGCGCCAAAAGAAGTATAACTTCAAAAATTTAAAATGTACTGAATAAATTTTCAGGTGGTTTTCACCAATGTATGGAGTGATTCCTGAAGAACATTTAGATGTACATACTTCTATAACTTTTTTTGGTAAATTGGCTGAAGTATGACAATGATTGTCGATAGATATGATGTACAAGTTCAAGACAAAGTTTGATAGATACCATGCTATCTGTGTGAAGAGCAGTCAGGTTGCTAATTCTAAACAATTTTATTATTTACAATACACACCACTTTTCTTATCCCAAACAGCTGTGGTAGCGTCAAAACTGGCAGACGCAAGGAAGTTCCCACATGGTGACCATGCTATCTCTCGTATGGTACGTTGGTGACCATCCATCAAGACGGTCTTTACTGCCCACTCTTGGCCTTCTTTGCTCCATAGCTTAATTAATTTGTCTTCACCGCAAGATGCAAATATTTTTCCAAGAGGATGCCATGACACGTTCCACACAATGCCTTTATGACCAGATAACGCGCTCAATAACTGTAATGATGCCATCTGGTCCTGTTGGTTAGTAATATACAATATTGACTTATTCTATTCAAATTCCTTACAAAATTTTACAATGCATGAAATATTAACTAATCATATCTTCACAGATGAAAATGTAATTAATACTCTTTTTATAAACATGTTCATTAGGACTTACAAATTTTGCTGACAGCTGATACAAATTACAGTCAGAAAATTTATCATTTTCTTGGTTTAAATATACAGGTATTGTTACATAATCACTGACTTGTTTTCTGTTTATAATTAAAGCATCATTATGATCTATATTATATATATGTGGTATCATATGATAATGGATAAATGAGTTACATAATATGATGAAAATAAGTCATTATTTACCAAAATGATAACATATTAAGTTTTAGGTTTATTCAGTCTCATACAATCAGATGTTATCTGACTATAAAGCATGATTACATAAATAAATAATACAATAGCATTGACAGCCCATCACCTAGGCTTGGGGCACGTGGTATATGATACAGTATTTTTTCATTTCTAGGAGGGAAGCCACCCCCATAACAATGCTAAACATTAGATATTCAATGTGTATAACGTTTTTTGAATCTCTGGGGATGGGAAGCAGCTGCACCCCATTCTTGATGCTCTTAAAATACTTTATACATTAGTATAGGAATATAATCATAATAGTCTCTAAAACTTAGATTTCATAACAAGATTACTGTCCTATTTTGTATCAGATTGGGTATGGTTGGGATAGAACATGGGATACCTCCCCGTCAGAATCACATTGTGAATATTTTAATATATCCACCTCTATGGTTTTTCAGGGTTACAAATACAAAGTATTATTAATCTGTCTGATAAGTCGGCTAGTTTAGAGACACCACCGGCGCACCTATTTCCTTATGCTAGCAGTGTTAAGCGCTGTTGTTTATGGTTTGAAGGGTATGGGTAAGACAGAGACACTTTTCAGACGCATTCCAACTTAGTTCTCAGGGGTAGCAACCCATCTGACTCCGACATTGGGCAGGACTCTTTATCATATCCAAGGTTTATTAGAGATGTCCATGGGCTGCAGTAGCCAGTAACCATCAGGTGGACTGCATGCTTGTTTGTTACCTCCATGTTATAAAAAATAGGTTTTGGTCAATCAGATTTTGCCGACTGGTGTTTGCCGTGGGCGCTGAGCGAGCTTAGATTCTAATTACTAAATCATAAGGCCGATTTATGTCTGTAATTAATAATCAATCTGTTTAATGTTTTGCCAAGAGAAGACTCTAGAAAGATCTAAATTTGGATAGATTGGGTTGAATCTCAGTTTTTTGGTTATTTTGGTTATTTTTATTGACGTTATTTCACAGTTTACCTAAATTATAAAATTAATTTGTAATGAAAGTGTTACCTTTACGGTTTTTTACAAATGTTCGTATCAAAAAATGCATGGCGGGCCATTTATTTTAAGCCTTACTAGGAACAGGTAAGAAACGATTGACTCCATAAACACATTTTTTTATACTTATAATGAGAAATGTGTAAATCCAAATTCAAAATACCCAAGTTACCGTACCTCTTTATTCAGTCAATCTTCTCAAAAATAGACGAATAGACCCTACAGCCAGTGAACAGTAGAGGTATGTTTCCGACACAAACTTTTTAGAAGTTTAAAGCGAGAGTTAATTACAAATTTTATAAAATTTACAATATAACGTGATCGTGATTACAACTCTTGACAATGACAAATGGCCCTGTCAGTTTCAATCTGTCAGTTCCTTTTTTATACTTTATTGTATGTCTTAAGGTTCTTTGCCTTTCAACCTTAAAGTCATCAAATAGTATCGATAAAGTCATAGACAATATTGACCTTCATTTTATTAGTTTTTAACAAATTAATATAGATTCTACAATAATATTCTTACCTTGTCAATTGTTCGGTCAAGAAGCACTTGAATTTTGGGAATTTCTTTAGGGAGGACCCATTTTCTAGACCCTAACTCCTTATTCTACCTTCTTACACTCGTTATCAATAATCGATTTATACAATGTTTTGCCTACTAAAGATCGAAAATTGTTAATTTCTGCACACTACAAATTAAAAAGTAGCAAATTTTGATCTTTGGTAAGCAAAATTTGTATAGATAGATTGAATATTAATAACGGGCATTATTTCTTCATCATGTAAACTTATGCAAAGGTTAAGTACTCGACGTCGTTCAGCGAGAATTCGGTCATTTGTTCGCGAGTATATAAATGAGACATAGGATTTTTCCCTTAAATGTTCTCACCACAAAGTTCATTCAATCCATGTTCAATCAGTCAGTCAGATCATGATCTGTCAATGTCAAATACGTCAATTATTAACGTCAAGTCAAGTCTAATTACCCTAGAAAAGTTGGAGATTTGAAAATAATCAGTGGTGCTCTTTATAAGTTACATCTGAGCGATTAGTTACAACTGCACATTATCTAAAACTCTTTAAGTATTTAATAAGAATACATTGTTAATATCTTAGACCATGGTCCTCGGCGGAAGAGTCGCGCCGCAAATGGAAAACGATATGATGGTACCCCCGCACCTAAACGCTGAAGTTTACAGAACTGATACCACCGGCACACTCACACAATCGTATTGGGAATATATACGCTTTCATTCAGGTAAAAATATATTACATTTTTACGATACAACATCTTTTGTGCGATGTTAAAAATAAAGTTGACAGTACGCATGTTTACAGAAGAAAAAAAGGTTATGTAAAATTGAAATTGAGAATTTAAAAAATATTTATGTAGGTTTTTGGTGATAGAACCCTTTGTGGTTCGACTGTGGAGGTACCACCGTCACACCGGTCTTAAAAATAAAGTTGGCAATACACATGCTTAGGAAAGAAAAAAAGCTTATGTTAAATTGAAATTGAGAATTTAAAAAATATTTATATAGGCTTTTGGTGGTTCGACTGAGGAGGCACCACCGTCACACGTGTTTCTGTCTAATAACAGCAATGTTATGTGCCACTGTCTAGTTTAAAAGGTACTTATCCAAGATGTTACAGCTTAGTCCTTAGGAGTAACAATGCATCTCTGTGTGATAGACTTACTTCCAGTCATCTTAACTGGATTTGATTACAGATGTCCATGGGCAGCAGTGACCATTTACCATCAAGCAGAATACTTATTTATTGCTTCTGTCTTATAAAAAAAATATAGCTATTTTCAAGGCAGTAGAACCCGATGGTTTGATTCCAGAGGCACTACTGCCACACCTATTTCTTTCTTATGATAGCAGTGTTAAGTGCTGCTGTTTATGGTCTACAGGGTGTGGTCAGAGAGACGTACATAACTGAGGCATTCCATCTTTATCCTCAGGAGTAGCAATGCATCTATGGCCAACCTCACGTAGAGTTCTTATCTTAGTTGGGGCTGATTACAGATCTCCATGGATGGCAGTTTCCAATTATCACCATGAGGGCTGCATGCTCGTTTTCTACTTTAAAGTTATTTTTTCATTATGTTCCGATCCGGTAGTAGTATAAGAAAAATATTGTAACTGACAATTTGTAAGTGCCTCCGTGGGCCTATACAGAATAAATATATTTCATTTCATTTAAAAAAATATGTTTACACACCATTTAATTTATTTTGGCTTATTATTATAATTTTTTGAAAATCGTTTAAAAAACAGTTGCTGACATATTTTCAATATATCACGTTTCTCCATACAACAATGCTTATGTTTAGAGAGTGCAATGTGATTTAATTGATTTTAAAACTTATTTAATCAACTTAATTAAACAAAATTATGTTTCAGATGGGACCATGATAATTGGTTGTTCAGAATTAACTGGTCGGTATTGGGATGGTGGACTTATTGTGGGAACACTACCTGAGGTGGGAAAAGACATTGACAGTTCCACTAAAAAAGTTATCACATCGAATAGTAGTACAGCTGATGGATTCTTTATCGAAACTTCAAATAAGGTAATTAAAAAATACTACCTTCAATTTGGTCTACCCATTTGAGAGCTACAATGCCACAGACAGATACACAAATACACAGATACATTCATATGCAGATACACACATACATAGATACAGACGTTAAACTTATTACACCCTCTTTGTATCGGGAGTTTAAAATTAAGTATAACTAGATGAATTATGAAAACAAAAAACGAAACTGCTTAAAAATATAACTTATGTCACTCTCAAACTTTAGGAATAATGACACCTCATTATGTTAAAATCTGTCAAGCCATTTGGGCTGTAGGATATGCCAAAGAATGAGACATACACACAAACATAAGGTCAAAAACATTGTCCTCTGCGGTTGGGTAAAAATATGCTTTACATAAACAGTACATACTACTGAATTTGGGGTTTATAGTCTAAGATCCAACCATGTGATTACAACAGTCATCTGTTTTTAATAATAAGCAACTTACTTTGCCAAAATAACCGTGTTATTAAAAATATGATATTTTAAAATGGCTAATGGTTTTCTATGATGTACTCAAAAGTGTACGGTAAGTTACACTTTATCAGTGATTTTTAAAGTGCAAATCCTCAATTCTCTAGGGGTTGCAAAATCTCTAATAGTATCTACTTATTATGAAAATAAATAAACATTTTTCATCGATTAGATATTGGTAACATAATAAGTGGTAACAAAGTAACATTCTGTATCGATTTGATATTGGTAACATAGTAAGAAACATGGAAAATGAATGCATGAAATATTTTCACATACTATGGAGGTTGTGCCTTGGAAAACATTAAAGAATACTGAACTAAACTATTGCAGGTATTATTATGTGAAGACAGTGGAGCATTAAGTATATGGTCGTGCTGTGATGATGTGTGGAAGGTGTGGCTGGGAGACATCACGGTGGCAGAGCATGACGATGCAATAATGGCAGTAGACCGCCTGGACAAGGACTATGTTACTGTCGGGGCAGATGGAAATATAAAGGTTGGATTGAAAGAAGTGCAAAAAATATTTTTCTATTCTGTTTTTTTAATAAATTCTTGAATTTTTTTAAATATAAATTTCGAGTCATTCGAATCATTATTTTGTAAATAAAATACTATCATAACTTAATAATCCATTCTAAGTTCATAATTTTAAGTTTTCCAATATTCGTCTTTTTAAATAAAAATTTAACAAAGTTCCGAGTCATTCAAATCATTCCTTTGTGAATAAAGTACTGTCATTATTAATTCTAAACTGTATTTAAACTGTATTTTAATTTTAGATATTTATTAATAATAGTTCATAACTTTTAAAGTAATGGTTCTTATTTTGTAATTTTATTGTCAGTATTTTTTATACTTGTATGTCTAAATGTTTGTACAAATTTAAAACAATAAAATTTAAGTATCTAGTTTTTGAAATAGTACTATATATTTTAAGAGCATGGAAACAAATGTGTATCTTGTATAATTAAATTAACATTAATTTATTTTAAGGTCTGGGATATCAGTCAAATGGTCTCCGTAAGAAGCTACAACGCTGCACACAGCATGGCTATAAATGGTGTGGCAGTAAAACCTAATTCTTCCTCAACATTTGCAACTGTTTCTTCAGATCAATATGTCTCTTTATGGGACGATAACACCAGTAAACCTGTTTGTGGTTAGTATATCTTTTACTTTTTTTATAATATGGACATAAACGTAAAGAGCATATAGTCCACCTGATGGTACGTGGCTACTGCTGCCCATGGACATCTGTAATCAACCCGGAATGAATACGATAAGAGCCCTACCCAAGATTGACCACAGATGCATTGCTACCCCTGAGGACTAAGTTAGAATGACTCGGATAAGTATCTCCCTTACCACCCTTCAAACCATAAACAGCAGCGCTTAACACCGCTATCATATGAAAGAAATAGGTGTGGCAGTGGTGCCTCCGGAGTCGAACCACAAAGGGTTCTACTACCTTCAAATTCAAAAAAATTTTGTGACATTAAAGTAGGAAGTTCATCTGATAGTAAAAGGTGACTAACATCTTTAAACACCTCTAGTTGACCCAAATAGGATTGAAATTTTACCTCAGTTGCTACCCTTAGCGGCGACGCACACTGGAGACGCGGCGTAGCAGAGGATTTTTTTGCGACTAATAGAATTGTCACTCATGAAATAATTATGGAAATAAAATTGAAATTAGGATGCACAGCATGCCTAAAAATATTGCTGATATGTTTTTATGCCATTGCTGTGGACTTAAATCATTGTAATTTTAATAATATTTTTATACTGTTATTTCTATTTGTCGCATAAATATGTCGCAGTGATACTACCAGATTTAAATCATGAACGCCAGTACTATTTTTAATTAAATTTAAATTTCATCTATTTATATCTCATCGAAAGAGATTTTGCAAAATTCTAGGTTCCATGTGACATAATATGTGCGTTCATGGATTCACATGACCTTTTATAGCACCGTGTGATCAAAACACGCACTTTAGCCATTCCACTCCAAATAATATACCATACGTGTGACTGAGTTGTCTATTATCGCACGGTGTGAAGTTAACGTTAACATGAGAGTTCTTTTAAAAAAAGTTCTCTAAGAAGTCTACCAACTCGCACTTGGTCAAAGCTGGTGGACTATAGCCTAAACCCCTCTCACTCTGAGAGGAGACCCATGCCCAACAGTGGGACAGTAATGGGTTGACGACGTGAAGTTAACGCCCGAGCGAAGCGCTAAGTGCAGTTTAATATCAAACAGTGCCTTAAGTATTATTATATATGTTTCAGATGTATTAAAAAATGACTGTGGTGTACGCTGTGCTCAATGGCTGGATGATAATAAGCTAATTTTCGGAGATGAAGCAGGGGTATTGCGATTAGTAGATATCCGAAACCCCGAAGCTGCTCTGGAATTGACAGAATTTCCAGCGGCAGTGCATCGAGTAAACATTCATACTGAGTAAGATTTTACATAATTTACACTTATCTACTCCAATTTATATTTCGATTAATTACACACGACGATCCCGAATTTCCTCAGATTCCTAATATCTGTTGACAGCATTTGATTTGGATAAAAGATGGCTCAGTATCATCAGTGGCATAAAATCAATTATACCAGGGTCTCCCAACCGTTCTTTTGTTGAGGCTTCCCATACTATAAATAATATTATCATGCACCACCTTTCCTTTTTTAATAAATACATATAACGCACATTATCTAAAAGAAGTTTATTTCAATTCTAATAAACAAACTGCAAACCATTTAAATGTTTTATATCGAAATGTCATATTTAATGATTGCTTACTTTCTAATATGGCAATGCACTGCGCCCCCGTTGACAGATCTCTATGCCCTCCTTGGGAGACGCACCCCCCTGGTTGGAAATCAAGATTATCTGACGATTATCTAATAGAAGAACTATTATCAGAAAAGTCATCGTATTTGGAAACTGTTTTTTTTTTGCATTTTTTAAACTGCAGGTATCTGTATGCTTAGGCCGTTTGTCCACCGCCGCCATCACCGGGCCGTCACCGAGAACGAGATTATTTCAGGCCGACTTTAATATGAGGTGACGGGCGTGCGGTGGACATGCGGCTATAGTAAATGTATGTACCGCTACTTCGGCGCCGCCATCTCTTTCTCGGTGACGGTGGCGGTGGATAAACGGGGTAACACTCCTGTTATTAGGCAGGTAAAGGTATGGCGGTGGTGACTCCGGAGTCGAACCACCAAGAGTTCTACCACCTTCAATGTTTTTTGCAGTGGAGAACAAATGGCCACAAAAATCTCTATTTTGAATTTCAGAAATGTTACATTATCTCAATTGGATTAAAACAATTTCCATATTAAAATATTCTACTTAAAACACACCCTATACATGATCCCAGGCGACTGTTCTATTTAGATATCTAGAACCTAAATTCATTAGGCGGTTTGTATAACTATGGGCCTAAGATTAAACATATTTTACATGCGGGTAAGATATTCAGAAACAAAGATCACATAATCTAATAGACCTCGCTGTTAAATCTATCTAATACCTTTAAACGAGCAATTCTTGTGTATTATATATATCAACGATCTCGGAAACTATAGACGATTTTCTTCAAAATTTGTTCTTAGAGGGTTTGGGGGGCGATAAATTGATCTAGCTAGGATTTGTTTTTAGAAAATGTCGTTTTAACCGTGTTTTCATTGAAATAAAAACCAGCTGATCACTTGTTCGTAAGTTCGGTCATTCTGTTTGACCGAACTTATGAACTTATGAACAATACGAACGATACGAATAAATTTTGTTATTATGTCGGTAACATCAAAATATATTATTCATATTTCATTTCTATTTTTTCTCTTTTTTTCGAATTTCTTCTTTTTTGTTTTATTATTAACCGAGCAAATCTCGGTCATCCAGATATTATTTATTAATTACCAAAACCTAAAATCTTTCGTTACTTATTTTACAAAATGGTTACAAGATAATATTTTGTGGTCACTTACCTAAATAATTTTTGAAGTTTATATTGCACAAAATACCTTCTGAACTCGTAAGCTCACGCACTTAAATTTTGATATTTATGAGAAAGTAGATACTTAAAGGAGACAATTTTAATAGAGCTACTCTCTACTGGATCTCGGATTCGCCTGTTTTATGGCCTCAATATTATTATTGTATTTAAAGTACAAAATTTCTCCCATAATCTGTTATTTCTTATTGAATCTTACATTTTGAAAAAATTATTTACCTGTAGTGAACCACTCAACACATGATTTCAAATTGAGTTCGTTCAACGACTGCACACATTTCTGAATTTCACTTGCACAGGAGTGCTTAGATGCAAAAAAAAGACGTTTTTTTAAAAAAAAAAGACGCTTTCTACACTCACAGCCCCACACTAGGATTCCCTGTGTCGTGTGTACCATGGACACACACATAGACA
>DWNM01000143.1:0-13413 GCA_018250375.1 Narcosius parisi helen
ATTATCACAGTTTTCATGTCTACCACGCGACCCTTCGCCTAAATACTGTCTCAACAGGAAATGGCGGAAAATTGTAAGACCTCCAATATTAAAAATAATACCCTTTCTACACTCACAATCCCACCCACACTAGGATTCCTCCTGTCGTCGATGCCATGGACACACACATAGACAAATATATAAACACCCAGACCTAGAACAGGAATCTGAATTCATTATTAAAATATCTGGCTGGCCGAGAATCGAATCCGGAACCCTCCGCGCACGAGTTCGCTCCGCCACGCGGGTCAAGTAGATACTTTTTAAATAACTTTTCCGATGAAGTAAAGCATTTCACTGTAATCAATCACTACTTTTCTCTATCAAAGTCTTATATCCAAAATAATTGACAACTGTTAGCAGAAGTTCTCAAACTTTTGTGACCTCTTCCGTCGCTTGCATAACTTGAAGAAACAAGTGCGCTCTGTTTCGCTTTATGTAGTAGAAAGTGATCTATCATTAGGCTAATCGTACACGGCGTACAAATAACGCGGGTCGCACGATGTATCGTTGCGTGTGACCCGCTGTTTGATCTTCGTAAGGCGAATTCCACAGTGTTGCTGTAAATCTATTGCGTTTTTATTCAAAGAATAACAATAGTTCTGTGTCGTGAGTGGCAAGGAGGCGTAAAAGAAAGGAATTAGTTATGTTAATATTCTTGTACTAAGACATAATCATCAAATCAAAATTAAAAAATCAAGATTTAGAAACTCGTTTTAGTAATTTAACTTGTCCTAAAACACAGTTGCTATATCAAAGGTTATTAGTTAATAGGAATTTTTACTACAACGTTTAATTAAATCAAAAATCAATATGTTAGTTGAGTCTATTTATCAAATATTAATTTACAATCGTGTAAATATTTCGAGATAAATATAATTTTATGTCTTGTTTTACATCCTATACTTTAAACGAGCAATTCTTGTATATAATGTTTTTCTCCGAAACGGTCCTATCAATGTTGACGAATTTTTGTATTTAGATAGTCTGTTGCTAATAAAATCGATCTAGGTAAGTGTCATCTCGAAAAAATGCATTTGTCACCCGAGTAAAAGTCGGTCTTCCAGCTAGGTGTTAGTTATATGGCACAAATACACGAAGCACGAAGTACACATGTATGATACCTGTGTGTGAGAACACGTCTTTATGCATACACATTACCGATCATTGGAAACAATTTTATACTGTCAAATTATTGTGTTGAGATGCGTGCTATGTATTGTGTAATCATATGAGAGGTACACTTGTAATCTAATGATTGGATCGAGTTGCGACTATTAACGCCTGCATAAAAATAATGTTTTGATGTTTGACACTGAAATCATATTCACATAAGCTACTTGATGACGAAATTTCTGATACTTCAGACAAAACAGTTAGATTCAAATGAATAATTGACCCGTTTGAGAATAATTGAAGCTGTGATAGCCCAGTTGTTGAAACGCGGTCTTTCGATGGAGGGTTCCGAAGTTCGAATCCCAGGCACGCATCTCTGATTTTTCAAAGTATGTGCGTATTACTAATAAATTATCACTTGCTTTAGCGGTGAATAAAACCTATATATCTGAGAGATCTTTAAAAAAAAATTCAACGCTATGTGAAGTCTATCAATTCTCACTTGGCCAGCGCGGTGGACTGTGGCAGTGGCAAAACAGTTATATCTTGATGACATGAGCATAATTACCCATGGGTGGCGATGACAAAATTTTGTATCCCTTTAACTAAAGTAATATTCAACTACAAAACCGTATGAATAGGATAATATAATGGAAACGGTGATGATATGATTTTAATATTATTAAGCTATCTCGCTTGTCATTAGACAAGCGAGATAGCTTAATAATATTAAAATCATATCATCACCGTTTCCATTTTATCTTTTAACGGGCCACTATATGTACCGAAGCATCCTTTCTAAACGCCAATGACAACATAACCAGCATCACATCGATCACGTATTATATACCAGTGTTATGTATTGTTTATCATAAATCAGTGTGCCTATGTAATTGGGCGGCTTTCTATTTAAATGTCCAAAAGTGTTACGGCGAAAGTGCTGGGCCGTCTGCCGTTTGTTTTGACTCGTTTTCACTTTTCTTTTTGCGTACAGACGACCATTGAGTAATAAGCGTAGTGATAATAAATGCTCCTCTTTGATTACTTCTAATAATTTGTAGACAAACTAGTTTTGACCCGCGGCTTCGCTTGCGACCCAAGATCAAAAGCGCCCTAAAGTTATTTTGTTGTACCTTGCGAACAATAGGAGTTTTTTTGAGATAAAAGTTAACCTATCACATTTTCTGGACCCCTGACAACATGTGTGCAAAATTTCATCATGATCGTTTGAGCAGTTACGGCGTGAAAACGTAACAAATTCACATTCGTATTTATAATATTAATAAGGAAGTGAGGACTTTTGCTTTAAGTTTTTTCTACTCATTTTAGGCTGTTTCTTACTAGCTGTGCGTCGCGCCTTCGCCCGCATTTAAAAATTCTCATTACCTGACTGCGGAGGATAATGTTGCATTATTCTTCATTTTCTGTTATTTCTGTTCTATTTCTGGGTACTTTCGTGTGAGCAATAAATGTAACCCGTGAAAAATAGACAGTTCATTTCGTCACAATGCCGTCGCCTTAGAAGATTTACGATTTATTAGCGGAAAGGTGTTTATGACACCAATGATTGACATTCGCCTTGAAGATACCGGTTTATCCAGTTTTCGTTATTCGACTGGCCATTTCACGTAAGGTGACAGGTGCAAGAAGCCGCGTGACTCGTAGGCTATATTGTACGAATGAAAGCTAAATCATAGCTTTTGAATCGAATGATAAGATATCTCGCGTATGGTGTCTATATTCCTCGTAAGTCGGATTAGACATACTTATCAGAGGCATTCCAACCTTGTCCTCAGGGGTAGCAACGCATCTGTGGCCGACCTCAGGTAGGACTCTAATCTTGTCTGGGGTTAATGTCCATGGGAGGCAGTGGTCACTTATCAGATGAACTACCGCGCTAGCCAAGGATGAATTGGTAGACTTCACACGCCTTTGAGAACTAGGTTGTTTTTGCAAGAACTCTTAGGCATGCAGGTTTCCTCACGATGTTTTCCTTTCTCTGTTAAAGCAAGTGACAATTAATTTTTAATACGCATGTAACTTAAACCTCCGACCTCCCGATTGAAGGGACGAGTTTCTAACCAATAGACTATCACTGCTTGCGGACTAGTACACAACAGCGTAAATGCAGCTGCTAAAAGATAGAAATAGTCTGGTATTGCCATAAATCGAGCCATGCGAAGTTCACCGCCAAGTTCAGTTTACAAGTTAAATAAGGGAATAGTAACACTCACTGTACAAAACACTTACGGACAGGCCATCTACTTTGTCCTTTCACTCCTTATCGAGTTTTCCGGCTAGTACATACCCTTGTTAATTGGAAAATTACTAAGATATTTAAATAGTACTCAGTCAATAGGTCAGCTGAAGCATAGAATAAACACAGTTATCTGGCGATCTTCCGTGGACTTATGATAAACGAAGGTGACGTGGTCCTGACTAACCCGGTCGCAACCAGGGTTGGCGATCGTGGCAGATAATATAGTCTTTTATTTACTGTTCATTATATTAAGTGTGAAATATAAATTGTTAGGAAAATATGAAGGACTTAGATAGTCAGAAAATATATTTTTCTTGCATAAGCTATTCAAATACAGAAAGTCGATTACAATATACTTTTCTTAGACTCAACATTTCGCATACTACATCTGTGATGTTTTAGTTTGTTTTTCGAAAATACTTTTTTTTTCATTAACTTCCATTTTCCTGCGTTCGAGATATTGTACATTATTTATAGTAGTAGTTAATTGTGAACCCTAGACATGACATCGGCGCAGTTGACGTGAATCAGAGCTGACTGGTCATTATTAATAATTACGAGATTACATCTAAGTTAGTCACACAAGTGTAAGACGCAGTGTACTTGTAAAATGTGATCAAATAAGTGATGTTCAGCTGCTTTGGCAAAGGCAGAGGGTACAGAAATCAGCCATATTTTTAGTTCTTTTTTATACAATGAAAATAGCAAAGGAATATCGATTACACCTAAGTGCTTAACGCCATAGTACAGAAGTTCTACTTGAAATTGTTCCAACACAGACTCCTCCTGAGGACTGAGATGAAACGAACCGAATGATCAATGAATCTGAAAAGTGAACCTGTTAAGACAGGCTATTTAGACAGTAAGGGTGTAGCTTAGTACACCCTTCAATCTGAAAAGCCAATTCATATTTTACCTTATAGCAGAGGTATACATCTGCTTCCTATATTAATTGATTTCCTGTGTATTATTTCGAATGTTAATAAGTCTTCAAAGTTCACCGTAAATTGTTTCCACAACTTCTCATATTAAATTTTAATCAGCATACACGGTTGTTGCACCGATTTCCCGCAAAATAATTTTTCATGTTTAAAATAAACCTTATAGGAAACCATCAATAATGCATCGGGCAGTATATGGGATAATGGCATAAAGCCTTACGGGGAACAATTTATTCCAGGATGTACTTAGCGATAGCTTTGTGGGCATCACGCTATTCTTTGCGCGAATGCCGACTGTCTCTAGGAATCTGGGAAATAATAGCCTCAAGAATATAGTAAGAAGATCATGCATCAAATTCTTGCAATTGTTTTAAATACTGACTTCATAACTGACTTCCTTATAATAACACCGCTTAAGATTCTATGTTCTGGTTTTAAAAGTATGGTGATAGCAGATTGTGTCAATTTAACCTTAACGGGCAACAACACATCAACTATCTTATATGTATTAGTTATACGGTATATGGTAACAGGGTCCAGTAACTTTGTAATATCAGAGGGATTACATACTTGTCTACTGAAAAAGAGTTAAAAATTGATTTCAATGAAGGATAAATATTATAGTTGTAATTGAATCCATTATAGTATACTAGTACATGACATAGTGGTAAAGAGAAGACAGCTGATCTCTTAACATAGACTGGAACTGTCTTCAGTGACTTGCACCCCTATTTATTATTATTTTTATAACATGATTGAACTCACTCTCTTTTGGTTCCAGGGCGGGACGCAGAAGGCGGAATCCCCTGGCATTGTACACAGACGACGATGGCCATGACCTCAGTGACCTTGGCATCGGCACCTCCAGCACCAAGAGCAGCCTAAGTGAAGACTGTGACACACACAGTTTGGCTGTAAGTAATGTTTTATATATAACATCTTCTTGTACGAAAATTGAATCTGAAACTGTTATGGCATACTGATATGACGACCACCTGGTTCATGAAATACGTTACAGAAATTGCGTAAAGGGATAATGTGTAGATATAGTCAAGATCCTTAAGATACAACCAAGGAAAAAATACTAATCATCATAATTTTTGCTATTTTGCCAAGTATCTTCATTGACTATTATATACTAAATAGGTTAAACAAAATATTGTAACCTATTTTGCACAATAAAGATTTGATTTGAAAATCAAATCTTATCTTATCAAATAAAATCATAATGTATTACTATGTTTTCAGAGCGATGGAATGGACCTTGACAAAAACCATTCAGACGTGGACAATATGTCTAATTGCGATAACACCCGCAAACTCGGCTCGAGTGCCAACGAATACGACACCTGCACGACCACGACTATCAGCTCTCCCGAACCCGAAGAGTACACATATGAGGGTGCCATAGAGGGCTACAAATCTAGAATTATATCACAAACTAACAGTAGCATTGTCAAAACGGTCGTCAACAATAACCTCAAGGAAAAATCACCAGACAAAAGTAACGGTGACGTAAACAGAATTAGGACGACTGTTAGTAACAAAATTGAAGAGAAACTTTCGTCCTTCCAACAGGAAAGAGTAAACGACACCAAAAATAACAATCAGAAAAAAGACTTGCCAAAAGTCGATATTCACAAAAGAAGAGAACAATTTGAGAGAGAAAACTCTCAAGAGCCACAAACAAATAAACCAAAACTACCTGATATTTCAAACAAAAGGTCTATAAAGGAAAGACTGTCTAGTTTAGAAAAATTCACAGAAGAAATGCATGTGCAAAAATCAACAAGCGACCTGTCGAAGTTACCTACAGAAATGCGGCCTCTAAAAGAGCGCTTATCTTGTCTTGAAAAAGTCAAATCTGCTTCCACGGAAGTTGACAAAGGAAAGCGACTTTCAAATGGGGACCTAAGTAATACAAGATCACTGAAAGAACGCCTCTCTAGTTTGAAGACACAAAAATCTGAAGAGGAGGTAAAAATGACTAAAGTTGAAGTTAAAGATGTATCGATGAGTCTTAAGGAAAGGCTGTCTTGTCTAGATGCAGCTAAAAATAAGGAGATACCTAAGATATCTGTCGAAGACGAAATCGCCGCTAACAACAAACCAGCGGATATAAACGTCAGCGACGAATCAAAGGATAAGATATCTGATAGTTGTATGAAAACAAATTTGTCAGGTATTGAGAATCAAATGCAGTCTTTTTGCCGCTCTCTTGATAGCTTGGACATTAACGGACAGACTTCTCCAAACTCCTTTGAGAGAGTTCAGAGTTTAGAAGATTTTGATTGCGCTGATTTGCAAAATAACACTGTTCCTAGTGACATTGAAACTGAAGACAGTGGAATACATACAGCCAGAGATTCGTGCGTACCCGCGGATGATATCGCAGATTTGACTCAAGTAGCTTCTCCCATTGGAGAACCTATGATTGAAGTTTCTGAGTACGAATCTTCTAACGAAGATAGTATTATGACTTTGGAACCAACGAAAAATCCCGTCGAATTAACTTCTGAGCCTGTCCAGACTATAACAACAGATCCTATAATGGAAGAAGTTGAAGAACAGGATAGTAAAACTGAAGATAGTGACAGTGCTAGCAACTACCTTCAAGCAGTGTCACAGCCGGAAGAACTAAGTGTTACTGACGACGTGACCGAGATACAAATGGACAAAGAAGATGAAGATACTTTAAAGAGTTTGGAAAATCCGGACTCCAGTGTAAGTCTCAATGAGCCTGGATCTACATCGTCAGACACCGATACTGTGGTGTTTCAGGGGAAGATGACTATACACTTGAACTTGAATGAAATATGCAATAACCTAAACACTGGTGCTGGAAACAGTTCTAACACTAACGATATTAGTACTAACGATACTTCTAACAGCAAAAGCATGCCGATGGTAACTGTCTCTAATATTACAACTACTACTAACATCTCACCAAAGAATTCCATTGATACGCTTAGAACATTTAGCGATAACCATGACTCACTAACGAATAACATTGTTCATGTAGCATCATCTAAATGCTCGCCAGATAACCCGATTGTAGGTATCGACATATCTCATCTCAGTCATTCTACATCTCACAACGCTAATGAGTCTAATCAAAGCGAGATAGCCACCAATACAGGTAACAATGATGTAGCGGTAAGTAACACTCAAGATTCTAATCCATTTTGGGAAAAAAGAACTAAACGGTATATAGAGCCTAATAGACGTAAAACTATTTTGTTTATTAATAACAAAGTAACAGTCAAATCTACGATGAATTCTAGTAACACTAGTGTCAAAGAAAGTGCCTAAAAGGGCCTAGGGTTTCATAGTTTTCAATATATAGCCATACGATTTCTCAGTATTGCCTAGCAAGTTAGATGAGAAATGACGTGATGGTCAGTAAATTTTATAGAATTTTTATGATCTCGTATATTCTGATACGATATCCGGTCTTCCGATTCCAACCCACCCTAATTATGCCTACATTAGAAAATGCCTTACATTGAAATATTTGGTATACTAATTTTCTAATTCTCATACTTCATATCTTAACAGTATTTGTAATACGATTAGTCTTCACATTGTATCTAATAAATTCATGTGTTAAAACAAAGTAATATTAAGCAGTAGTGGAAGTAGACAACCAATTTACATCATTAATTCAACTTGTACTAGTAGATAAACAGGGTAAATGTGGACCCCATTAGACACATATTACAATAATAGAACAAAAAGTAGAATCAAACACTCTTCATAGTCACCACCATTTAGTAAATTTGTTCTTCAAAGTGATATCTGTAAATTCATTATATCGAAAATATATGTTACACTGTTATGTATGTCTTTTATTTATGTACATATTGTATTCCTCTCATATATACACCATCTTTAGATTTTCATTATCCTAAATATGTATGTAAATTGAGCTAAATGCGTGCGAAATCAGAATCCGCCACTTTACTTATGATAAAAACAATTCTCTTATCAACTAGAAGCATATCTTTAGCAAACAGGCCATATCTTCTGATTGTGGCTTAGTAGGGTAAACGTCGTTCGCAGAATAGGCTCCTTGCCGATGCTCGTAATATTGTACTGATGTTATTTTTAAAATATCTTTATCGATAGGAACTTGCATCAGCTTTGGGTGATGGGTTAACAAGGTAAGACAAGTTCTACGTAGAGTTTGCGCTTCATTCTAACACGCATTCCGCCGCATATTGTGCTAACTGTGCCATGATGCTTGTGTTATGTTCTCGCATGTGTCCTATAATTTTCTTCATTTCCTTTTATTATTCTGTTTTACAGTGATTTTATATTAATTTGTGCTTTGTTTTTATATTTTGAAGCGTTGACGTTATTGATGTTTTAGAAATTTGATTTGGTTTTAATGAATTCCTTTTAATTCTTCAGGTCATAGACGCCTTAGAATTAGCATTCAAAGAGTTAGATTCAGAAGATAATATTACTATTGATATGATGGAGGATTCTGACCATAAGTTAGATGACGGCAAGCAGGATAACAATAATGTAGAAGATATAAATGCTTTGCTGGATTTCGACGTGGATAACAAAATGTCTATGACACCTTTGTATGAAAATATAGACATATTCTATCAAAACACAGCATCCGATGGGGCAGCGTTTCCATTGGATTTACCATCCAATGTGCTTGAACCTCCTAAAGAGAAACCTCCGCCGCCACCCATGGAAGATAATGGTGTAGATGAATTGCTTGGAAACGTAAGTATTTTCATTGAGTTTGTGATACATTATGGTAAAGTTTAAAGACTATTGTTGAATAGGATTTTTTGCTGATACCGCAGTGTATATCACGTTCACAATAAATTCGGTTACTGTTCGTATTTAGGATAGATGACGATTGAGATTATTAATTTCAAAAATATGTTTTATTACTTTCGCTTCTTAAGGGAAACTTCAAACACACAAGCTCCGCACGACGCATCAAGAAAGAGATTCGGAATAAACGCACCAGCTTCCTTGGCATTGAAGGCCAAGTTGATGACAGCTACTTGGACGTCGATCTGACACTCGCCCCGCGACCCGACATCACTTCCTTCCTCCAAGAGGAGACTAAAATAGAGAAACTTCTCTACAAGAAAACCCTGTCACATGATATGGATGCCAAGTTAAGAGACAGTAGGGATTCTGGCGTGGATGTAGACAGGGGACCGTCAGCTGAGGCTTGGTACAAAGGTCAATCGTCGCCGGAGACATCCAATCCGCACAGCAGACAGAATAGCGAGGTGAGAGAAAAGCTAGTAGCTTCGTATTAATACGTAATTTTAATCATCATTACGAGTCGTTCATGTAGATAAAGATCTTTGTACAGATGTTGATTTTATTTAAGTACATGGTGTGATAAGTTGATAAAAATCTTTGAATCATCTTTATCGTTGGCTTAATCTTTCTAATATTTTTTAACATAGTAAAACATTATTTATATAACCACATTTTCATAATAACGTCCTGTATTTTTTTCACTTTAAAACAATATTAAGTATTTCATATAAATTATTAAGAATTAAATGTCCTTCTTACTTTTAGTTCTAAAATAAATTTGTTTTCGCTTTTCTAAAACTAAAATACATTCGTTATTCCAGCCGTACACTCACATGACAGTGACATCAGACGAAGAAGAAATTATTAAAAAGAAATCTGAACAAACCTTCAATAATCACCTCGCTACCAAACTGTCCGGTCTCACGGAGACTGTGGAAGCGGATGACAAAATCGATCATTTGGATAAGAAACTACAGCAACAACAGGTAAGCGAATGAAATGCGATTAGTGAAGATAATGTTATCCATCGTCTGATTACGGCACGGAATTTGAGCTATATCGGGGTTCGAAAAGTCGTTTTTGAAAATTAAGAATTATTTGAAAGACTTACATGCTCGTTAGGTTACAAGCGAATGTCATGATAAATTAAACCATTTAAGTGAATGTTACCTAAGAATGTATTAGTGAACGACTTAATACGATAGATTAGAAACCAAAAAATAATCGGATTGGTGATACATGATAATATCTGATACATTCCATTGTAGTTCAGACACTTGAAACCTAAGCGCGATAACGTATGCCTGAGATTTGTTTTTTGTAAATCAATTGCATTTAGTTGTTTATTGATGGTACTGATCGATTTGGTCAGTAACGCGGAACACCCGCTTCTACATTAAAATCTGATTTGCCACGTCTTAATTAAAATATGCGTCGATACCTCGAACTCGGGTTTCGTGTCCACCGCTGAAAACATTCGCTAAGTAAGCATTAGCTTCATTAATATGAGTAGTGAGTTGGATTACTTAAAGATAAAGATATTAATCACCTGCAAATATTTTTGGACCACCCAAATTATTAGGCTAATTTATCGTATTTCTAAAATTTGCTGTCGATGTATATATCGTCGTTTGATTTATTGTATAAAGTAGATCTCGTAGCATAGTGTTAGTTCTGGGTTAATTAAGATTCGGTCTCGAATTTCTTTGGTAGTAATATTTTACAATTATCTAATGCTATGTGAACTATTATTTCCAAATTCGTTGATTTTGTATGCGAATAGTTCATGTTTACAAATATCGGAAAGTTTGACGCTAGAATTTTGTAAAGCTTTTTGAATACTTATGAGGGCGTGTAACGAATTGTATATAAACTTAATGTAAGACAATATGTACCTCATTTCTTAATTGTTATGGAAGTTATTTCAGCAGCAGCTTTGACTATTAATGGTTGTGGGACTCCGCTATTTATGTAACGTCATTTGTATCGTGGATCGCTGGAAACCACTAATCTTTCATCTTGTGTTCATAAACTGGATAGTATGAAACCACTAAATTTAAGAAAATATATCTATCAGTTGTTAGTTCTTCCGGTTTAAAGAAATATTTATCACTGTTAAATAGTTTAAGTATATTATTTCTATTGTTATGACAATCATCTCCGTTATCGATTGAATGATAGGGAATCATTCAATCGATAACGGAGATGATTGTCCAACGGTGGGATATGGAATGTAACTATTCTATTATGTAGTTATTTTTCTAAGGAATACATTTCAAATTTGCCACTGGTTTTGGCTTTATCAAAAGTGGACATTTTCTTTGAAATGCTGCAAATATTTACGAGAGCTTATTTTAATGCTTATCTTTTTTTCTTTATACATAGTTATTACTTTTCTTTGAGTAGTTTTATATACTGTGGTAGTTAGAAGACTTTCAGTAGATTTGATTAGAATTTTAGTATGTATGATTCCTAACGTTAAATAAAAAATATTTATGTCACAATATACAGCCTTTTATTTGCATCTGCACCTTGTAGTACACTTCTAGCTGTGATGCGCTTTGCATGTAGTTTGAAATTGCAATAAATTAGCAAATTAAGTTTTTATACAGTTATTTTTTTACATTCTTTTGTTTTGTGTGCCAGTTCAGTTTGATACATTGCATTTCTCAATAAAGTTTCATTACCGTTAACCTCCATGTAGGAAACATTATATTTTTGTGTGCCAAAATTATTACAAAATATTTGAAATTGAAAATTTATAAGAACACCATTTGGTCTAAGATCCGAAGTAGGGTCCACCTTCACCCAAACCGTTTAATGGATGAAACGTGTTATATATCAAATTTAGTGTGTTAAAAAATATATCATGAGTGGGTTGGCTGAAAAACTCCTGGCCATACTATATTTCATTTCAAGTTCAAAAATGTTTAGTATGATAATGCATGAAAGAACGTGAATTTTCTTAAAAATGAGCCTTTTTCTCCAGTTTGTCATACATCATTCCTTTGCAGAGTTTGATCCTTATAAGCGACACTGTCAGATACCACAAGATACAACATGTGATTTTTCTGTAAAAATGGCAATTTTTTTCAAAAAATCACATGCTATATTATTACGCTATCTGATAGTGTCGCTTATAAGTATCAAACTCGAGGACGGCCTATCTTTTAGGTTAGGTGTAAGTTGTTTGTTTTTAATACTGTTTTTAACAAGAATTTACTCAAAAACTACTGATCCGATTTGGATGGGATTTTCGTTATTCAGGTATTCGATATGATATGTATTGTCATTGATTTTTGGTCGCGAGCGAAACCGCGGGTTAAAACAAGTATAATATAAAATAATACAATCTTTAATCTTCCAAGCACATGCAAAACAATTAACGTAATACAAGTTATATACCTTCTGACATTAGATTTGTCAAATAGATCTTATGTACAAACACCCTGAATATTGTTGTCTCATTACGTTGCGCGTTTGTTCTAGCCAATTAGCTGGACCTAGTACTCTGAGCCAATTAGTGTAGTCGTTAGCCCCCGCATCCCGGTAAAAGTATACAGAATTCACTTTCTAGAGTGAAGCAGTTCTGCGTTTTGATAGAAAAGTTCGGATGCCGGCTGACTTACATATGAGGCGACCAACTTAGCCCTAAGGAGCAAATTTTTTGGGGCAAAACTTTTAGGGCAAAAAGATGGCCCATTTGCCCCGGACGGCAGCTTCGAGGGGCGCAAAAATCATCACAAATTATGTTCTTGAAAAAAAAATATTGGTAAGTTTTATTTTCAAACAAAAGATCCATCGAAGAAAAACGAAAATATAACCTAACCTAGCGAGTGCTGTAGTGCTGTAGTGATGCACTCTGTATGTGAGTCACAGAGAAGGCGCCAATAGCAACTTTTGCCCCGGTTCTAAAAATCGTAGATTCGGGGCTGCTCAGGAGCGAAATCTCTGACAGGCTTTCGGTAGCCTGTTCTATACGGAGCCGGTTACAGATGTCCATTACCGGTAGTAACCATTTACCATCAGGTGGACTGTAAGCTCGTTTCCTGCTTCAATCTTTATCGTCAACCCATTACTGTCCCACTGCGCACTTGTCTCCTCTCAGAGTGAGAGGGGCTCAGGCCGTAGTTCACCGCGCTGGCCAAGTGCGTATTGGTAGACTTCACATACCTTAGAGAACTTTTTTTTTAAAGAACTCTCATACCTGTAGGGTTCCTCACGATGTTTTAACTTACTTACAAAAGTCAGAGG
>DWNM01000144.1:0-13408 GCA_018250375.1 Narcosius parisi helen
CTACAACTTCACAAGTTGTTTGTAATCTCATCTCATTAATGGGACAAGAAAATCCAAGTTTGGGTGCAAGTTCCATTGTTACGTAAAGTTTTGACAAATAATGAAGAGCCTTGAAGTTAAATGACGTAGAAAAAACTTTTGTGTCTTTTGAGACAGGTTAAAAGGATGCTTTGCTATTAAAATTTAATCGACTTCAAAAAAGAACTCATTTCGCGGTGTACTTTAAAATATTGGAAAGTATCGTCGAAATTTATAAGTAGCGTTTGTTAATTTAAATTATTATATAAAAAGGTTGTAGTTTTAGTCAACCTTTAAAGAAAATAATAAGCGTGCAAATATGATCAGATTTTATGGTGCCATAACAAGAAAGGAGCTATATCGCTGCGTTATTGCTCATGAGAATTAAGCCGGTCGCCTCCTATCAGTATATTTGCCATAATTCTTGCTCTGTGCCAGACTACATTCGCGTAAAACGTATGCACTGAATCATACATATTATTATGTACACCTTTCATCAAATTAGGTGGAGTTTCACAAATTCAATAGTCTCAATCAACAGTTTAATACAATTGTAGTAAATATAATAATATAGCAGGTTTAGTAATAGCACTCTACATCGTGGCTATCTAAATAGCTGTCATACTACTGAAATTATATTTTCTTTACAGATTTTTTGTTCTGCCATCTATCTTATCAATATTGTTATATTTAGTTTAAGAGAAGGTACCTATTGATCTTATCGCAGAACGCTAACACCGCAATTTACTTCAAAGGGTATATCAATAGAATTTTTTTCCTGTATAAGTTCCTGTAATAAGCATTCATAGGCTGTTTAAATTTTCCGTCCAGGAAGATCGAATACTGTTATACTTTTTAATGTAAATCTGCTATTTGTAAGCCGCTAAGTGACTAAACAAAAATGTTGAACAACCATCTATGACCACGTTATCTATCTTATTCACAGATAAATTAATTTGATTTGAAAAATTATTTACATTTTTATAAGGTTTCCACACCACTATATTGACTGCTCTGACATTTCCGGTCATGACTTTTTAAAACCTTTTAAATTTTGAAAAGGTTAACTTATTTTAAAATTAGATGTATGTAATTATGTTCACTCAGGTAGGTCATTGAGTAGTAAGAAAAGAGTAAATAATTACTGTTTTACTAGATATTATCATGTAAATTATTTACAGGTTTACGTATTAGACGAAAATAAACAATTGGTGCTAGTTGTGGCTGCTAAGCCAATGGAAGTTGAAAAGGAAATGGAAAACATCACTCGTTACCTTTCCAACATGACCGGATTTGATATCAGAGTGAGAAGATTAGAGACGAGCGCTAAGACTACAATGGATGGATTTGCGTAAGTAAAGTATTTACCAATCGTATGCATATGTGTAATCAGATTAATCCAAATTCTTGCCAAAATCATACGGTAATTTGTATCCTGTTTACATTTGTTTCAGGACTGATATGTATATTTACGCCGTGGACCCAATGTCGAATGCAATTATAGACATGGATGTCTTGCAAAAGTAACTAAATTTTGTTTTAATATGAGTTAATTCATTTAATAGTGCGTTGGCCACGTGAATTTTCTAAAAATAAAATTATATTTTCAGGTCGTTACTTAAACGAGAAGTCGACTTACGTCACGATTTGGTTGGATTCAAAGTCCTCGAAGTAGGAGATACCGCGATGGTCCAAGCCAGAACTATTAAGTTATTAAGCACTATGGAAATAAGCGTGGTAGCGTTGGGTTGTTTGGTGTTCATCGGGGCTTGCACCACGGCGATATGCATACTATGTGTGAGGAGGACCAGGAGGTAAGCATAAATCATTTTAATGATTTTTGTAATACTTATCATCGTAAAATCGATATAAATTTATCCGAATTCGTAGACAAAGTATCAAGGATACATGTAATTTGGAGACAATTAAATTGAAATCAAATCAATATCAAGAGCTGAGGATTAGTGACCATACCTAGTAAAAAAAAATTTTATTAACTTCACATTTACACTTACGATAATTAAAGCTTTAAGTGGTAATATACGAAAGAAACATAAAATACAATAGTAGTAAACAAGATTTTAAAAAGCAGACGAAGAAATGTCGTTATGAATGAATTTCCTTGATCAACGAAGTTCGCGGAGGAAAGTGTTTTATAAAATCTTTGCACAGTTTTATCACTTCTTAAACAAACTTCGTAGCCAAATCGTTTTAGTACATTGTCTCTTATTGAACTAATCAGTAGTTTTTAATCTGTTTACTCACTTCTTCAAAGGTAAGCGTTTTATTTTCTACCGTTGCATTTCAGACACCATCATCACCACAAAAGAAAGCATGTCCCTCATTATTTTATGTAAAGGCTTGAAGTTGCATTATTATCAATGCATGCCTGCATTTGTGATAGATCTGTAGGATTATTTAATAAATTATTAGTTTCAATATATTTATTATCAACAGTTTTGTTACTATAAATAAAATATCTTGTAATGTTGACTGGTTTTATTATTTCTTTCGCCTCGTCTATTCAACTCTTATGCACAATAATATTGTATAGTACACTTCGAACTTCTGTACATTTACTGTTACTTAACTATTAGGTATATCTTGAGTTATTATAGAATGGCGTTGAAAATGGCGACTGTATTCTGAGGTCCACTACACATTTATACATAAAATCATATTATTTATAAATATAAAACTTTTTGTCAATACATTTTTTGTTTGGGGTTATTTACTTCAGCGTCGTTAAATAACACGATGTTTTACTTATTATTCAGTAACATGATCAATATCAATAGGAATTTTACATTTCCAAGCAATATTTTAAAAATTTTACGTCGGTTTATCCGGATTCATAAAACAGGTCTTGTACATTGTACTACAGTTTATTGCAAGATAATCTTTTAGTAGTTTCAAGTAGTCGCCATTTCCAAATCTATTCTAACATAGGAACATTAACCCTATATTTTCATTGACTGACTCCTCTTCTATCTTTTACCTTAACAGAAAACGCCACAAACCATATTCCCAGCAACGCCTTAACGCTTTCTCAACTGAGCACTTAACTAAGTTCGGAGGTCTCTTTCCATCGGGCGGCAATCAGTGCCAGGAACTCAACCAATCTTACAGTGAAGCTGACTCCTACATTGACGTCATCAACCAGAGCACTCTTAAAAAGACATGCCCTCATGGGAATACTGTTGAAGAATTCGGGAAGGCACATCAGAAATGTGTGAAGAATCAGTTTGATGCAACGGGGTCCGAAGTATTCAATCAGAAGCACGAACGAATGTGCATAAAGTTTAATCAAAGACCCCTTCAGAAGAGGTAAGATATCACGTAGTTTAAAGCATGATGATACTAAAAATAAAAAATGTTTATTAATTAATGGTGGTTGACTTAACTGTACGTTAAAAATCCCTATTCACAAAAGAAATATTTAGTTGACAGATACATTATTGTAATTTTATCAAATAATCTTAGATTTTCTTAATGAAAGATAATAAAGTTACTTATTTTATTAATAGACCATTTAAAATTTTTGTATCATGAAAGTTTAAATTTTGAATGTTAATGTTACTTTTTCTAAATTTAACATTTGCATAAACAAAAGCTGAAATCCAATAGCCTACGTTTCTATTTCGAGCTAAGCCTGTAAGACCGCAAAATTGAAAGATTACAGGATTGTTACTGGGATCAAGACAGTGTCGCTCCTTTTGTGTTCTTTGATCAAATAACTTGTTACAAACAGACCGCTCCACCCACTCACTATCGACAATAATTACTAATACAACGCATGTTATGCACAACACTAATACATTATTATTTCTAATTATTGCAATGTATGTATATTGAATATGCCATTTATTTTAAGCAAACGTTAATTCACAATATCTATATTATAAAATATTATTATTGTAAGGTAAAACTATCGAATATAATATAAACGAACTTAAAATATAGTTTTTCAATGTACAAGAATAATATCTGTGGCATTTACGTAGTCACTTCTTAATGTAATATTATACGTAAGTAAAACTTCATAAAATACAGCGAACTCTGCAATAAATTTTGACCATTGAAGTATCCATTGACATTTTACAAGATAATAGAATTTTTTTTTTTAATTTTCAAACTTCATTAGCATCATATAGTTCTATTTCAGTAGACATGTGTCACATTGTATTATCTCTACTACTTACATCATTTACGTATAACATATCGATTTCGGCTATTAAACTCATATTATACACATGGCACATCCCCCACATCGAACAACCTGTCGCATCGCGCACACGGCACACACGACACAGAAAGGGGCACGACACGTCGCTAACGTCCGTGCATTCCAGCGGACAGGACTCCGGCATCGCCGACGCGCGCTGCGCCTGCGCGCACTCCAGCGCGCACACGTCCGAGGAGAGCAGCGGGTACGTACTCTATTTCAAGCTGTTATCCGACTGCGGAAGGTAATGTTTTTCGAGCGTAAGTGTGTATGTATGTCTCATTCTTTGGCGTGCCATACAGCCCGAACGACCTAACAGATTTTAACGGATGAGGTGTCGTTGGTTGTCTTTAAATAGTGAAAATCACCATAGACTATATTTTTAAGCAGTCAGGTTTTTTTTTTAAATAAAAACATAAAATATATGTATATTGCAATCAACCAAGTTGCTTGTCTCTTTTTCTCAACTACTCTTATTTGAACTTAAAGAAAAGCGACGAATTGATAACCTTCACTTATTTTAAAGCTCATCTTTAAAAGTAAAACTCGATAGACGGACGTGGTAATAATACATATAATCACTTTTCTAACAAAACCCACTACCTATAAGATTTTGAGTTACTAATAATGCAATTTAGTTATCAACTGTCAGGAGACCTTAAACTTATTTATAGAGTAAAATAACAACTTGACCTTTTGTAACGAACTTAAGGGATTAGATAATGGATAGATATAGCGCAAAGGTTAAATCTCTGCCCTTATGTTACCTCAAAACTTTCTCCATGATCTTAACATACTTTTATCTATTTATCCCACGCAATAAATGTCTATTATATTTTGTACAACGTGAACTGCTGAAATTCTGCTTATTTAATAATTTCTACATTAATAGCGCCATACTATAATGCTATCCTGGATGCGAAGACATATTAATAACACATCACAAACACAATAATGTTTAAAATAATTTTAAAACCACGGCATAACTATTTTCTATTGATTTTCCAGTTGCAGCTATGAAGACTCATTGAAATCAAACCACAATCAGGATAGACCTAAACCTTTCCCGAACTCCGAACAACGATTTCTCAGAAGAGCATCGTTCGCCCACCAGCCCTTAGACACCCGACGGTATAATCACCGAAGACAATCCTTTTCAGAAAACCTTCAACGTCACTTCCCACCGTTCGACAGGATCGGCTCCGGTGGGAAAATAACTAAACAACTATCGACTCCAAATGTAAATCTACCGCCTTCATATTTCCTGAATTCAAAGAAGAATTATAGAAGGAAAGAAGTGATAAACGAACCAATGATCGATTACGATCACAGCGAGGCAGAGGATTTGTTTGACGTGAAGCTAAATAGGAGATCTAGTGGGAAGAATAGGAAACGAGGGAGTTTCATGGAGATAGGCGGCCAAGCCGCGGTGTTCGTGGCCACGCCCGCCGCGGCGGAGATCATGAGGCGGCAGGGAAGTGAGAGGCTTATGTTCGCAAGACCCTTGCAGTGAATAAGTGATGAACTAGTTAGGAATGAAAGACTCCAAAACTCAAAAAATTCAACTGTTTTCAATAGGATTATTGGAGATATCAACGGAAGAAATCTAGTAAATGACCTAAACATTCATAGTTAAGAAGACTATAAAACAGATGCAACGAACTATGGATACCAAATTAGTCAGTTAATAAGTTCATTTTCTACATAGTTAAAATATTTTAGAGAATTCCATTATATTTTTGTAAATCAGTGTTATCCTACCGATAAATTAGTGTTACTTCGTTCTCTTTGTAAATAACTTTGATTAATTCTTAAAATAATAATGTAGTTATTTCAGTATTTTAAGATCAATATTTTAAACCCTTTTGTGATAAAATTAACTGAAAATAATTTGTAGTATAAAGTGTATGATATATTGTAAATTGTATATTTGTAATATTGTAAATAGGTTTTCTAAAAATTATGTACTTCTATTTTTTAGAAAAAACATTTGTCACTTTAAATTAATTATGAAAATTATTAAATATTAAATAAAAAAATGGGAGAGTCCTCCTATATTTATTTCTCAAAGCATTAAAATACTTGGTAGTTATTTAAACTGTAAGCTATAATCTACTTTGCGTTAATCGTGCCATTGCAAGATTGTAAAAATAAAAGTTAAATAAATAAAAGTAACAGTTAAATATGGTAAAACTTTAACAAGTACTTATACAATTTTCAAAGGGACAATGTTTTTGTATGACAACATTCTTAGTTAAGGTAACATTGTTAAACATGAGATTTCTTAATTTGTATATTTTAGCTCTTTCGGCTTTAAGTACGATGTAATATTAATGTAAATTTATAACAGTTTATTTTTAGTTTTTATCACTTGTACCTTTGTAAATACTCATAATGTAATTCGAATGAACAATGTAATGGTAATTTGTTAAGAATACAATGAATTTGATGAACAGTTGTTTATTTATATTGATAAATTTTCGGAAAGTTACCTCTCAACCACGAATATCAAAAGGTTTCTGAGAAACAAACTTTAGTTTTGCTGAAGTTAGACATTTATGTTCACTGAATTAAAGATAATGAAAGTAAAAGTTTTTAAATAATCAAACGAAATGTTATAATACTCAGTAATTTATTGTATGAAGAAAAAAATCTTTGACTAATTAGTGCTTTACAGTACCTTGATGTTGAGTATCAAGAGTTTGAATTAAACTTTTAAATTATATTGTTAGCATAGTATTATATTAAATACCTGTGCTAAGTGACACAATTAAAGTCAGTACATAGGTATATTTAGATATAATATTGACTTTTTGACAAGAGAGTTTAAAAAATCACACTATAATCACAACGAAATTGCTTCATAACTACGCAGACACTCAGGTGCCATAAAATATCAATATTGAATTAAAATCAAGAAATCCCTATGTATACGAAACAAAACAAAAGAAATCCCTAAGTCCGGTCATTGTTACTTGTATTTACGGCTCAAAGCCCGATGGCGATCACAAACAAAATTGTGAGAAAACTTCTCCAAGTAATGAAAAATTGAAGCAACTGAGTTATAACGTAGTATAAATAAAGAGGAACAGCGTCACGCGAATTTGGCCAGTCTGTAAGTATCTTCATTGGTTTTTTTAGTACAATGTGGCCATGATTTTCGTAATATTTCTACTATATTAAAAACGTAAACCAACGAGATAACAGGCATAACAGCCTTTTATTAATAACCAATCTATACAATATCCAAGTCATTTATTATTATATATTCATAGATTTTTACTTTGGAAATAAATCTTTGTTTATAGCAGGACTGAAATGCAATCGCACTGATTTATTTACTTAGTCTTCTAGTTTTGAAATCTAAGTAATTTGCCTTGTATAGGATATCATTCAATTATGCCTTTAATGAATAGAAACTTCAACTAATTTAACTATGCATTTAAAGCAACTTAATAGACCTTGTTTATTTGTCTTGACTTATCTTACCTTTTCTGAAACACTTATAAATTAGCAGACAATGTTAGATTTTTTTAAATAATTATTAAGTTTACAGTAAAAGTGACGAAGGAAACTTTATAGCTATTGGCCAAGAATAATAATATTACTCGCAAATTACAGAAGCGGATTAAGAGTATTTGAACAAGAAATCTTCACATAGAATAATTACGAATTTCTCGCCCGCATAGATTGGTTGTGAGTTAACCATGACATGACCAAAGTTGCAACTAATCCTTTTTATATAATTAGTTGCAGATTAGGCATGCAGAAGAACAAAATATCAATGCGAACTTTTTTTAAATCAACGGTTTCTATGCTAGCCCCACACTAGGAATCTCTTTGTCGCGCTTTCTAAGGACACACACAAAGACGAATACACAAACACCTAGACCCAGAACAGAAGTCGAAATTCATCATGAATGTCCGTTATTAATAATAATCAATCTATCCAATTTTTGCTTACCAAAGATAGGAATTTGTCAATTCCTAGTATGTGAAAATTGTCAAATGTCAATCCATGGTGAGAAAATCATACAATAGATTGATTACATAACGGGCTTTAGACTTCTGGCTGACTGTGGATATAACCTGGAACTTACAGTTAGACCGGTATGATTACCGCTCCTTTTTTGTGTATATTTTCTAATGTCTAATTAGTCCTATTTGCAAAAATCTATTTCAAGGATATCATCCTAGAGACTGTTTTACTACTTATCCTGGGAAAGCGACCCTCATGGAGTGCCCAGCTCATTCACAAGTCCCGCGGGTCGTCGCCCGCTGGATCGCTACTACCTTTGTTTTGACACTCCTATTTCATATGATGTAGAAGTGTTGTGTTTCTTGCCTCATTTTTCAGTAAGTGACAATTTGTATTGGATACTCATGTTTCGTATAAAAATAATATATAATTTACATACAGTGCGGCAAGCGAGTGGAACTAGAACTCTTTCTAGATTTATGGACTTGTATTACAACTGTGCTTATCGGGATAAGCACCAAATACACACACACAAAGCACCAAGAAAATAAACGATTAAATATTAGGTAAAAATCTTTTACATTTTTACCTCTTAAGGAATGGAACTCGGGACTCCTAGTGTGTTCTTCCTTAAACTAACGATAATTGTTATAATAGATGATTTACTTTACACTAGCACTGTGATAGAAATACACATAAAGACAAGTACCTACTTGGACGTCATTAGATATCCTTTAGATTTCAAGCCGGTCATAATTTCCACCTGGTTCTTAGTACAGCGTAACATCGTACATATGTCAAGAACCTAATTACAAATTTCCGAAACGTTTTGAAGGAGGTAGAATCCTCTGTGGTTCGACTCCGGAGGCACCACGGTTTTAGGTCTAACAACAGCAGAGTTAAACGCTGCTGTATTTCGGCTTAAAAACTGTGATAAGGGACACTTATTTATCCGAGGTGTGCCAACTTAGCTTCAGGGGTAGCAATGAATGCGTTGGCCGACCTCATATAGGAGTCATGGAGGATCTTATTTGGGGTTAATTATAACCATGTCCATGGGCGGCAGTGACCACTTACCATCAGGTAGACTACATGTTCGTTTGTTCATATTATAAAAAAAATTATGTCTAATGGTTATCACGTCATACTGAGATGACTTTCCGTCATTAGTGCTTGAACGAAATTGAACTATAAGTAACTTCAGAAGTGTACTAAAAATGGTGTCCAACATCCCTTAAGCTAATGCATAGTCAAACAAACAAAACTGTTATCAGTACCATAACACTTTCGAATATGGTTATGGATTTAAGACACCTACTAAAGCGTTTATTCAAATTAAAGAAGATGTATAGCGGATAGCGTTTTATTTACACCACGTTCAAAATATCCTATATTATTAATATTAATCTAATTTTGCCTACTAGATCGTATTCTGTGTTGATTTTAATAAATCCTAATAGTTCTGTTATAACTTTATCTTAATCCCAATTCCATGGTTAAACATTTAAAGAGCGAGTAAGTGATACGTTTGCAACTTTAGAAGTGACTATCTCACCAATTATTGACTGAAATAAGGAATAATATGTATAAATATCACGTTTATGTTCGTAATTTATTTGGTTTTCATAGAAAAATACGACGGATAAGATAAAATTATGAGTATTCCGTTTTTTGAAACAACACTTTGAAAGAAATATTGTCCGCGTCATTTAAAAATTCGCGTTGATTTAGACAAAACTTAACTAGGGAAGTGTGGAGTACTTTCCTACTTTTCCTATCATTTTTACTGGACATGAAATAGTTTACTGCCGTTATATGGATAAGTCATAATCCGTAAGATGCGAAAACTAGGTCCTTTGAAGTGTGATGGTTATGGGAGGCATAAAAAGGTTTATGGTGGCCGAATTGTTTGAATGTGGGCAGTTTCGGCGAGTAATATTTACTCTATTTTTCGTTCCAAGGCTTAGAAGTTATTCAATTAAGTACATATTTTTATAATTACTAGGACTTTGTTTATGAAAATGTCACAAACGAGCTCGTAGTCCACGCTACCAGCTTGTGGTCACTACTGCCCGTGGACATCTGTAATGAACCTGAAATAGCATTTCTGTTACGTACCTATACCATAATTAAAAAAATACAAGCATGTCTTGAATTCAAACTTGGATGGCAATTTTGAAAGCCATAATAATATAATATACACTTTTGGTGATGGGAGATCTCCCGCCGGGCTAGGTGATCATGCCCGGGGAGCGGCCGTGCTCCGATAGTCTCAGTTCGGAGCTTGTATATATACACGATGTTGAGAAATCTTCGATAGCATGATTCGAGAACATGCGATGTCATTTTGTTGATGAGTTGTGGGTAGTCGCCACAGTAGATTTCACACACATGTGAGAACTTTAAATTTAAAGAACTTTCAGGCGTGTAGGATTCTTCACGATGTTTTTCGTCACCGTTACAGCAAGTGATCGTTAATTTCTACGCACATAGCTGAAATGTCAGAGGTTCGTGCCTAGGATTCTAAGCTCGAACCTCCTGATCGAGATACCACTCGACCACTAGGCCATCACTGCTTAATGAATAGATGTGTAACCAGCCTAAAGCAGAAAAAAAATAAGTTGCGCAAAATGTAGTTCCACATTGTGTGTTCAGTTAGGAAATATAGTTTGGACGTGTACGAGTCCCAGGTTCGGATTCTAGCGCTAATTGTCTCGTTAATGGCGCGCGGCACGGCAAACCGCCATTACGGCGGAGCGAATGGATTGTATTTAAATACTATATTTATTTGTGCTGTGTGGTTAAAACGCCATTTAAATGAAAGCACTTAAAGGCATTTAGCTCGCGGATTTTATTTGATTAATGTTCGTGCAACTTATGCATTGCAACTAATATGTTATAAGGTATAATATAGAAAGTGAATAATAATAAATATGGCGGTAAATTTTTTAATCATATGTTGCTCCCAGAATGAGTATCACAATAGAATGTATTCTTGTAAAAGGAAGTTTGAGATCCCGATGCATATAGTAGGTACATAGTTTATGTTTAATGGTGAAGTAAAATTTGTCAAACTATTCGCGAAGTCAATTATAGAACAAAAGTCTAAAACTTTTTCCCATACACTCTTCGTAATTATAATTTGTAATTACATTACAACTTTTGTCGTTTTTAAGTAAGATTACACATATAGATGTAGAAGTAACATTTACATATAGATGATACTATTTCCGAGTTATCTGTGTTAAAAACTGGGTTTATAAAAATAAGAGCTCATTGGCAAAAGCCAATGAGCACTTAGTTTACAATGACAGTTAAATTACAAACGTATTGTTTCAATTTTATTTATCCAGTAATTATAGTTCATGAAATTTAGGGAAAATGTTATATTCCCGGGCAATTTTATAAATAGCTTCTTGAGTAATCGTCTCAAAGTCGAGGGGAAATAGTTAAGCTACACTTATATCGGCAGTGGATCGGGCTGCGGGTCAGGCGGGCGAAGTGGTTGCAGCCATGACCAGTTGTTTATTGCTAATGAAGCGAGCGCCGCAATCTGCAATAAACGCTGCGCCTCCAGAGTGGGCGCGCAACCAGTGTGGAAACGACCTAAGTCGCGAGTTACATTATCATTACCAAAAAGCAACCGTTTTATTCTAAACAAATATACATTCAATAGAAATAAACACGTAGTTAGGAATAACTTATTCGTGAAAGTGACTTTGTAAGACGTTTTATACACTGTAGTATTATAGATACATGAACCACTAACTATCGTGCAACATGCAAAACTTTACTTCGTATGGACAGTAATCTGTTTTTGGTTTTGACGTATATGTGTGTATGGATGTGTGATAAGCTCGGCTTTTGGTACGCGACTACAATTACAAATAAATATAATTAACGTTTGTAACGGTGGATAGTTAATACTTGTCGATTTTATTCCCATTCAGAGGAGTATGTTTTAATACAACGATTTCAATGTCTTTATTACCGACAGGCATTATTTATTTTAATTTTGAAGAACTATCTCGTACGTGGGTAGATTCATAAGCCCACATTCAGTTGGAAGTGACGGACAGTCACAACAAGAAACATTTACCTCACGTATGTACAGTTCAGCCGTAGAAGAGTTTTGTCATCGCGTTTAATTTCCGAGTGGAGTGCGGTGCTCGAGCGGAGCACCCTCGAGTCCCGTTGCCGAGTGCTGCTGGTAGTGTTTGCGGCAAACAGACACGTGGGACGACTTAATACGACGTGCGAACGACCGGCTGCACATAGGGTTGTCAAAACGTTTTAGGCTTTTTAGGTCTTGGCAGCAAAACGGGACGGGTTTCTTTTTTCCAGATGGTATTTTTAGAGGTAGCAAACAAACCGCTATCCACCCGATGGTAAATGGCCGCTCATGGACATCCGTAATGAATCATCGATGCTTCGTTACCCCGTTGAGTAAGTTGGAACGCCTCGGATTTCTCTCTTACTAGTTTGACTACACCCTGCAAACCAACACACAGCAGCATTTGACACTGCTGTTTTTCAAAAGTATGTACTCGTATGTATTTATGTCTGCTTCATTCTATGTCTGCATTGTGAAAGTGACTATATTTTGGAGTAATGACTATATTTTCAATTAAAAGTAACCAAAAATAAACTAGATTTTTGATGAATCATTGATACATGAACATAAGTTAATTTAATAGTGTCATTCAGTATATTAAGCTCGCCGAGACAACCCTATGAGGTTTAAGACAGACGTCGAGAGTCCTACAAGCCTTCGGTAATGAGTCGAGCGGCCCCAGATTGAGATCCACTGGACACTTTTGTTTTATACTACCACATGTAACTATATTCCTTCATCTATTTTAATTTCTATTTTTTCCTTGTTTTTGGAACTCGGTCCGTATTTAATTTAATAAAAAGTAACTATGGGCAACTTTGTAATATTCACTATAGACTTTGTAGTTGTCACGAAACGAATTGATCAACAAAACAACTTTAGGGTGCTTTTGTAATAATAGATGTTTTATAATAAACATGTTTTATAATAATAAAAATGTTTTGCAATAATAGAAGAAATGGCGGGCATGCAGTCCGTCATTTCCTCAAAAACTACTGATCCAATTTTGATGTGGTTTTCGTTGTTCGGGTATCCGATACGATAAGATGAATTATCATTGTACTTCGGTCGC
>DWNM01000145.1:0-13400 GCA_018250375.1 Narcosius parisi helen
AAAAAAAAAAAAACAACAGTTTTAACTAAATGACCTCTAGCTTTTAATTGGTTTGTCGCGGTCGTCGGGCGCAGTCGCCCACGTCCGAATCATACCTGCAGGTCGCTGGGCGACAGGCGGCCGTTATCGCTCGGTCGCCGGGTCGCGGTCGCCTATATCGCAATTATACTTTAAGGCGGCTGAACCCACGCGTCTGACCGGTGCTCATCAGCATTCGTTGATTACGCAATCCTACAGAAATTTTGTTCAACAGGTTTGAGAGATTAATCTTCGCACCGACCTTATATATTGTACTAAACAGAAATTAATGAATACTTTCCATAACCGTTAAAGTGGCCGTGATAGCCTAGTGGTTGAAACCTCTATCAAGGAGTCCGAGGTTCGAAACCCAGGCACCTTTGATTATACAAGTTATGTGCCTATTAGAAATTAATTATCACTTGCGTTAACGATGAAGGAAAACTTGGTGCAAAAACGCGCATACCTGGGAGATTTAAAAAAAATCTCAAAGGCATCTGAAGTCTACCAATTCGCACTTGGTCAGAGCGGGAGACTAAGGTCTAATCGCTGTGGACAACAATGGGTTGATAATGACGATGATGATAACGACCCGCGTGGCGGAGCGGTCATCACACCGGTCTTCCGCGCAGAGGGTTCCGGATTCGATTCCTGGCTAGACAGATATCTAAGTGATGAATTTAGAATTCTGTTCTGGGTCTGAGTGTTTGCGTATTTGTCTATGTGGACACACATAGTACCCACGATACAGGGAATCCTAGTGTGGGGCTGTGAATGTAGAAAGCGTCTAAATAAATTAAAAAGAAAAAAAATTGAGAATGTTCGGAGAAGAAGCTTAAAATGTAGAATATACAAGTCTGGGAACGCAGTTTTTCTGCAAACAGTTGGGAGATCTGATGTGCAACTAATTAGTCATTACTGCCTGCAACATTTTACAGTAACTGAATGAATGTTTACCATAATAATATTTATTTCAATGAAATTTCGTTTAATGATGATTAAGCAATCCTATTGGTGGATTACACACATCGACAGCTTAACTACGTCGCACATCGCAGGTGGAAAAGCAGCCTTTAGGCAGAAATTGTTGTAGCGGTGGCCATGACACAATAAAATGACGTGAAATTCTGCGCCTTTCAAATACATTAGCCTAGAATTGTTCTAATTGAATAAAAAAATAGATACTTTCAACACAAAGTGAACAATGTAATCTTTTTGCAGCGTTCAAAGGATTTTTTCACCGGCTATCAAAGTAATTAATTAAATGGAAGAAGTATGCCGTTCCTTAGTAATTAATACCTTCGTATTGCAACGCTGAAACTCTTTCAATTAAGGCGCCATCTCCAATTATTATTTTTTATCGAATTCGCTCTGTCTTTATATTTCTTTGCAACACTATAGAGTCTTATAAAGTACTAACTTTATAAGACCCTATGTAGTAGTATTACGTCGTGTAGATGAAATTACAAGTATTCAGAACTATCTGAATACTTGTAATTTCATCAATTATCAAATCCAATTTAATTATCAACTGATTTCAAACTTGGGGCGCTTTGTAACACTAGCTTTTACCCGGGGCTTCACTCGCGACCAATAATCGATGACAACACAATATTTTGCATTTGTGAACTCATAAACGTACTAGCCAACCCGATTGTCAAATATTTTTATTTTAATCTACATCGGTACTTTTTTTCGTCAAGTTTCAAGTGGTTTGCCGTAGGCGAAATACACCGCCCTTCGGAAATAAGAGATTCCGGATTCTATTACTTAGCACGTACCTACAGTGTTTCCATAACTGGTAAACGCTGGTGGTTGTTTGTGCATACAAGTTACGATTTAATTTGAGATTGGAGTTAAATTACATACTTAAGTGTAACTAGTTACATGGTACATTTCGTAAACGCTACTTATATTTAAAAACTCGGTAGGATGAAAATCACAACATTGCAAGATCAATTTCGAAAATATTTTTATAATGAAGTAGCAAACGGGCTTGCAGCCCACATGAAGGTGAATGCCAACTACCGCCCATGAACATCTGTAATCATACCCAGATAAGATTAGAGTCCTACTTGAGGTTGGCCACAGGTGCATTGCCACCTCTGAGGACTAATATGGAACGCCTCGGTTATATATGTCTCCCTTACCACAACCTTCAAATTGGAATATGAGATATTAGGTCGAAGTAGGTGTGCCAGTGATGAAAACGTCGAACCGCAAAGGGTTCTACTAACTTTAAAATAACATATCACATAATTTGATATATGATTATGCAGTTCTGCGTTGGAAGGTGGAAGGGTTTGGATTATTGTGGATGCCGGCTGACTTATATATGAGACAACCGTCTTAGTACTTAAGAGTGGCAACGCTTCGGTAGAACCTGTTGTATAAGGACTCGGTTACAGATGTCTACATTCTATATCTACATAGAAGGCCGCTAATAACTCCGCGCCGTACTTTAAAACGATAAACATTTTGATGATTACTAACTCCACTTTCAGTAAGACGGGACTAAAAAATAACGGACAATTTGCAACAAAACTCATCGTCTCGTCGAGACAACGAGCCAGTAACGGCAAGAAAAATGACTTTCGCAACTCATTACGCCACTTGGGAGCAATTTACTTGATAGCCTGTAATGGATCTTCAAAGACTAGTTCAGAAATTCGAAATATAATAACGACTGATGATGATTGTGGCGCATCGCCATCGGGTAAGCTGGAAACGATAAATTGTACTTTTGATCTGAAACATCTAATGCGGCGGGTTGGAGCGGCTGTTGGCGCGGTGGCGCTTTACGCTATCCCGCGAAAGTAACGTTATCTATAAATTTCAAACGATTGTGTATTGTAATAAATATTTAATGAATAGTAAGTTTGTCTATTGCTCAACAAAACTCTTTTTAGATACAATAAGGCAAGATACTGGAATAAAAAACAAGAATAATAAAAAAATACCAAAAGATAGAACATTATATGGAAAAAAAGACAAACCCACTGAGTTTCTTACCGGATCTTCTCAATTGAGGTCGTGTTCCGATCCGGTAGTAGTATAAGAAAAAATATTCTAAATGACAATTTGTAAGTGCCCCCGTGGGCCTATACAAAATAAATATATTTGATTTCATATCAATGTATGTTTTGTTGTTGATTTCAAAGTTTATTATCTTAATCCACATTTAATATTTTTTTCGTAACTAATTAATTCTGCCACTAATTGTAATGTATCATATTTACTGGCCATCACGTGACTGCCATCTTTTTACTCGTCGTAATTGGCCACAATGAGGTGGTCATGCAATGCCCTTGAGCCCCAATTCTACTGTACTGTAGTCTCAAGTACATAAGTCAAGTAAGTAAACGCACTTCTTTATAATGTTTTAAAAGGTTTGTAAATGTATCAATGTGCACACGGCCAGCCTGCTGGATGAGCTATAGCGTTATAGCTATAGTTTAGTTGATGGTGACATAAGATCAGTGATTTTTCAGATGCGTAATATTTTACTTCTTGTTATGAGTACTTCGCTTAGCTCTGTATCTCTTTCTCGTAAGCCTCGAGACAATTACCTAAAGGTCGTCATCCTCACAATGGAAAAAAATAAAAAATAATACGAAAGATCGTCAGGACAACATCATTAGGACTTCCTAAATGGAAACTTGATAATGCCGCATTTGTTTTTTTGCGAATGTCCGCTGATAGGCTCATCGGCTTACAACAAATTGTTTGGATATGATTTCCTTGAGTTTGTTTATCGTAAGTATAATAGATTTTTCCTTTTTGGTGTTTTATTCGAATGAATTCGAAGTAAATATGTTAGTTAAGCGGTGATTGCTTAGTGGTTGAAACGCGGCCTCTCGATCCAGGGGTCCGAGGTTTGAATCCCAAGCGAGGTTTGAACCTCCGATATTTCAAGTTATATGCGTATTAGAAATTAATAATCATTCGCTTCGACGGCGAAGGAAACGTTTTAAAATCGGAGAAACGAACCACAGCGTCACGCTGGCCCTCTGCAAAAGTACGTATATTTAAATTGTCCGCATAATTTACAATCGAGTGATACAATCAAACATAACCCCGCGAGCGCCGGTCGAAAGGGCGCCTGTCTCTTCATTTGTTTGAATTGTACGCAATTCAATTATAGCGCGGCGCGACGCGGCGGAAATTACTTCCGCAATTGATACACGCTGGCTTTATTTTGTGTGAATTTACAAATTAAAAAATACAGGGCGAACGTATACCCGCGACCTTATTTTGAAGTCGGTTAAATATATGTACGTCATGGAATGTAGTTATAACTGTAATAAACTTCGAGTATTGTAATATCTGTCTGATGTTGTAAAATATGTACTCTACAACAGCCTCATTAAAATAGTTTGTTTTTTAAAAAACAGAAAAAGTAAACGAGTATTAAATCCATATGATGGTAATAGGCCACTGCCGCCCATGGAAACATGTAATCCACCTCCGATAAGATCAAAGACCTGAGGTCGGTCGTAAATGCGTTGATACCTTTGAGTTTTTTTTAAATGTTGTATGCATATGTAAATCGGATGAAAATGCAGCGTCTGGCGATGGAGCTGGAAGGTGGCCATGGGAACTCGGTAGTTTAACAAAGCTTATTTTCGTTTTAGTACAAATAAAAACTTGTTTTTATAAACTTTTAATATACATTTATTTGATTTTACAGCACAGTTTTTCATATATACTCCGTAATAAAATATGAAAATTCTGTTACAAGAACGCGAAGCAATAACATAATTAGTTAGGAATATTTCAAAGTTTTCCAGTTATCGAGCAGGGCGCGTCGCGTTCGGAATGCCAATGTAAAAAGGCTAAGTAAATTTTCCAATTACCAGAAAGGCTGCACGCTGTACAAGTTAGTAAGACTTTGAGGATGGGTCACTGTTGCTCGCTTCGCACTTTGTTCCTGTTCATTGAAAATATTAGTTGTGATATGCTTATTGGGATACCTTTGGAACGGTTTCTTGTGTATTTGGAATACAATACGCCATTTGCCCTTTGCTTTTCGATTTGTAAGTTCGGTTAGGGTCAGCGATAGGTTTTTGTAAAAACCCTTTGTGGTTCAACTTCGGACGTAGTAAAGGAAACATACATAACCGAGGGGTACCATTTTAGTCCTCAGAGATCAATCTGCGATCAACCTCATGTAAGACTCTAAGCTTATTTGTGCAATGATTACAAAAGTTTATGGTCGGTAGTTGCCACTTACGATGGTAACACAGCCCACGTGATGATGTGGGCTGCATGCCCGGTTGCTACTTCTATATAAATTATAAAAACTGTAGGCGTATAATGTAGAGCGTTTTGAGAAAGTGTCATAAGTAAAAAAAAATAACAAACCGTTCAAGCAATAGCAATCGGTATCGGGTATATCCCAAATGGTTGAGAAACGATGAGTTAGCAGAAGTTGCGAGCGCCCCCTGCGGGACGTCGCCGTCGCGGGCTGATTGACGAGACGCCGCGAGCCCACTTTGTCTTAATTCCCTTTTTGTAAACACCCGTCCATTCACAGCGAGGAATTGAGCAGAGAGTTCCCATTCGTCGGTAGAAATTAAAGTGCTGGTTCAGTCTGAAAATTTTCGGAAGCTGTTTTGCTTGTGTTCCATAGTATTTAAAGTGTTTTAGTGAGGCGAGGTTGGAAATGGCGGACAAAACGATAATGGACAGACAACACTCTGTGTAGGGATTGACTGTGGATAAGCTCTAATGTAGAAAAACGAAGTATTTGAAGGAACGTAAAAAATATGATTCCTATACTAGCATTTACTGTGTTATAGATGTCTCATTGACAACAAGGACACAAAGACAAATAAATAAATACACAGATTCGGAAAATAAATCGTATTTTTAATTGACTGCGGAGGGTAATATTTTTCGAAAGTATGTCTCATTCTTTCACGTCCTGAAGGTCAAACGGTTTGACGGATTTTAACATATGAGGTGTCATCGGATTCGTCTAAATTGTGGGAGTGAAGTCTATATTTTTAAGCAGTCAGTGTTTTTTTTAATTATAATGTCTATACCAGATTCGAACTTGGCACTACTGCGGTAAATAATAAAAATATCCCAATGAACCCGCCGGCAGTGCTGAAACATTGAAGGAACAAGAATTTCATATACGACGTGTTGGTGAAACGCAGGTGAAAGCAAATCACAACAAACAACATCCTTAACGAATCACGTAGGCAATCCCCGTGGTTCACGACTCCCGTATGTACCTAATAAGGTACACTTGCTTACGAATAAGAAACCGTATCGTTAAAAATGTACACGTAATCGTAATAATAAATGCGAAGTGGCACTCAGCGTTAAGTGCTGCGGTGGTAACGTGCGTCGCTATTCGAGAAACAAATTGAATGTGAACGAATCCCGATTTGGACTGTTTGATGATTGGTTTCTTAATGAATGAAAGTGTTTGAAAGAATTCGAATATGTCCAAAAACGAGAAACGCGACTGCGTAAATACTATGGTTTACGGTTTAAGACATTTATTTTATAAAAAAGTACAACTCACTTACATAAGAAAATACATTTTGAGTTTCATATAAACACGTCAAGCATAGGAATAATGTTACAATTTACAATATACAATATTACATTTTACAATTGCAGGTAGGAGTATATTATTGTACAATATGTTTAATTCCACTACAAAGTATAGGTAACTATTAAATACTGCGAAATTAAAGACACTTATTTTTCAATTTTGATGTGTTTACTATTTAGTGTTAATGTTGCCGTTTATGTGTAGAGTTTCCTAACGAATCGGACATAAATACCATAAAAAACATTACCTTTTTTTTTACAGTTATATAAGAGTGGTTTTGTCGGTTATGGTCTCACAAAGACAAATACGTAATCGACAATACAACAAGATTCCGAATAGACATCTGTAATTCCCACGTTTGATAGAGATTAAAAGTGATTATGGCAGATAATAGGTAATAAAATATTAGCCTATTTATGTAGAAACGGTAAGCCAACAGCCGTTTAGCAATACCCAATAAATAATGACCTCTAAAAAGAGTGAACTCTACATTTATTTTTATTTCCATTAATCAAACAGTTGTATCTGAAATATCGACACCGTTTGTGTTTCATCCGAAATACGGGAATTACGACCTGGGGGAAACACTTGGCATGTTAATTATTCCCGCAAAGCAAATTCGCTGCAAAATGCAAACAAAATACATTTGTGTACGTTCACCGTAACCACTCAATTAACTATCTCAACAGTTTAGATCGCGAATTGTACACGAATCGCGGAAATAGTAACATTCTTGAGCGAGTTACGCCATTTTCTGTACGGAAATGTGATATTGCGATGTGAAAGGGTCTTGTGGCGCCAAACGTAATACTTGAAATGTAAATATGTTAATAGGGTTTGAAGAGGAACCAAAATGTAGGGAGCATGTATGTTTATTACATAATATATAAATAAATATTACCATATAAATTGTTACACGCATGTTGCGTTTTAAGTTTCTTCACCGCTGTTAGAAATAACATTTTCAAAAATAACAGTGTCCCTTTACGTTATAATTAAATAAGGACTAATACAAAATTTTTATGAATCTAAATCACTACTTTAAGATTTGCTTTTATCAGTCAGTCTGGGTTATACATATACATGTTTTAAGTAGGAAACCTAACTGATTTTTAAAATAATCATTTTAGTAGTAGGAACGTATAAGACTACTTTTAAACATGATAGTGTCTGGGGATGCTGCGTGAAAATTGAAAAACTGTACACACAGGACCGCGCCGGCGGAGCCTTAAGTGGAAGCTCGTTAAAAATGAATGTGTCAGTCACACATCTTTCGAGTTTGTGGAACCATTAGCAGGGTTCAGTTGCGAAAGTTTCATGAGTACACCATTTTGCCGCGCTGCATTATTTTCGATACTGTTTTGATTCTAAACGACACTTTTCCTCTCACGCGCAATCGCGTCCTATCCGCACTCGTGCCAGCAGGCATCTTATCATTTGATACGTACGTGCACGCGGTCGCGAAAAAACTATAACCAGTTAACACTCATGCGTGCGGGAAGACGCGTGTGCGGGCGTAATCACGCGTGACAGGAAAACCTCCCTAAGAGTGTTGTTAGAATGCACACACTGTGTCACGATGTATACCATCTTAATCTTAAGTGGAACCGGACCTTAGATAGTACAACAATCTTTTTGGGGGTTAGAACAACATTTATACGTTATAGGCCGGAGATCGAACCTGCATGCCCTTGTGAGTCAAACGATTATGGCTATGGCGTCACGCGGGTTATCTATTTGAATGATTTGGAGGGTGTAATAATATAGACATACTTACATGGAAATCTTCACTATTTTACTTTGCCTTCAGTGATAGTTGTTCGTAGGTATTTGTATGTCTATTGGCGGCATCAAGTACTTAACACCAGATGACTTTGTACTATCTTCATTTTAAAAAACTGCATTTTATACATATAGTATTACATAATAAAACAACTGTTAGGGAACGAGTATACAGTCAATCTGGATCACGGTCCGGTTGGGGCCAAAACAAGAGATACTCTTTACTATAAGTGAATCCGCAAAAATGGGTGTTAATGCGGCGGTTATGATAAACGGGGTTGATGTAATCAAGATTTAACGTCCGGCCATCCGCGACCGCGACCAGGGCTGTTTGATCGCGATAGAGATTGCGGACGGGCTCCTTTATAAATATATATCTACGCGACGAAAATCCACTCGGTTCCATATCCGTATACAGGGATGTTACGGATCTACGTAACCGTAACTGAAACTATCGGATTTCCGAAATAACAATCTATCCGAAACGTGATTATTTGAAACTTTACGTTTCAAATAATTTCGGATAGGGGCGGAGTTCAAATGACAAACAATTATGACAAGTTTTTGTCCAGCCGAACCGACGCAGTATCATCGCGCATTTCCTAATTTATAACAAAATTCAAATCATTACAATTCCTTAAAAGTCTAATATCCGTAACCGAACTTATCGGATAAACCGAAATAATCGTAAAATCCGTGACCATATCCGAACCAGCTATGAAATTTTCATATATCCGTATCTACATTTGGATCCGAAATTTCGTATACTTAACGTCTCTATTCAAAAATACGCTTCAGCGCGAGGAGTGCGGCGTTCGAGTGTCGCCGAGTGCCCGCATACCGTATATCGGTTTCCCCGTAATGTGTTTGCGTTACTCCGGATTCCGCCGGTGAAGTGGTTTACATCAATCGTGTATTATATTCCCGTTTTGCTTATGCGATTTAAACAATGTGCTTAGATTTACGCTCGAACGTTAATGGCGTTCGTTCTATGTCGTTGGTTCGTTTTCGTCGTCTTATTTTGGATTGTGTATTCAAATGTCTAATGCAAAAGATAATGTATTTTCAAGTCATGACTTTCTTGCTGCAATGGTTTCCTGTCTAATACGCAAAAAGGTCCCTGTTCGATTCCCGGCCAGGCAAGCAATTAAGATAAATAATAATGATGAATGTTTTAGTCCTAGATATTATGCGTGTTTGTGGACTTTTTTGGCCATAACTCGAAACATGGATTCTATTGCGGGGATATGAATGTAAATAATTTATTATATATATTCTATGTCCATTTTTTAAAGTTAAAACAACATAAGTACTAGATAGTCATAAATATCGCTAGGTTCTCAGTCTTACAGCCATTAAAATCTGTCTAATTGCATTAATGTTGTGACAAATAAACGAGTCTGTATTTTTTATACCTTTAATACATAAATTGTATTTACACCTTAATCAATTTTATTTTAAAACACAAGATGTTAATGGAATATTTTTACCTCAAACCGATACACAAACCGTCCGACTCCATCTGTTTCAAAAGCTCGTTCATTAAGCTCGGGTCGAGAGGTCTTAATAATTTACGAGTTCAAGTGAACCTTAAAATAAATGTAATTCACCCGGAGCCTGACGTGGACACCAGGTAAACATGAATCCGGAGCACATCTGCAATAATATTTTCAACCGCGAATGTCCTATTTAGTCCCTTTCATGCCACGTTGACGAGGGGCGGCGCTCCGTTTTAAATAAATTACTCCTTCAAACGAACTGGAGATTTCTGTTATCCTGGTATTCGGTGCGATTGTACGATAATGCGGAGGTATCAGACGCAAATAACTAAATTAAAGCAATTTCTGGTTTGAAATCTGTTGGAAAATATCTTCCGCGGTGTCCTTAATTAAGCAGTGGAAACGGCTTTCCATTTTGTTTTGTATCTCCGCTTCTTTGTAAATTGTACACAAGAAAATTCTGAGAAAGGCCTGAGATTGATTAAATTTATCTCTGCCTCTAGGTCTAATCTCAAACGAAGGGTTACTCAAGTTGTTGCATTTTTTGTTTGATAACATGACTTTTAACTGACTGCGGAGGGTAATGTTTTTCGAGCATATGTTTGTATGCCCCATTCTTTGGAATATCCTATAGCCGAAACGGCATGACAGATTTTAACATACGAGGTGTCATTCAATTCGTTTAAATTGTGGGAGTGACACGGGTTTTTAAGCTGATGTGTGTTTTGTTTTTTTAATTAACTAGACGACCGTCGCAGTGGTCGAAATTCGACCATAATTTAATTTATACATAAAAAAAACCCTACTATTAACTATGCTAATCTCACACTTCCCATAGCGCACGTAATCTATGTACGCGTAATCTATGACCAACTTCAGGTTACATTTGGAGTTGAATTCGATTCGGTAAAAAATTATACGAAAACAGACGGCCCGTGTACCATAATAACACTCAGTGTCCAGGGTTCGGATTCCAGATGCGTTAATGTAATTAATGGTCTTATATGACTATTGTGGATCTGAGCTTTTGCGCGTAACAAGGAACACCCCACGATACTCGCAAAATGTGTGTTATTGTTATGTATCAAATGAGCTTCTCGATCTAGTGAGGGCAAAACCGAAAGGGTGCTGAGTGCACTCAACGTGTCATTCATTATCTTCTAATCTCCAAAGTCAATTTGAATTCATTTCCGATGCTGGAGATACATGTATCGAGTGGTGATCGAATCACAAAGATTACACGTGTATTCATTCTCCGGCACTCTCCGTAATTCACACTGAAATCGAAACATGTCTGATTACGTTTGTACTAGTGTATGTGCATGTTATTTTATGTTTGTAAAAGCCGAGTCGGTATACACATAGTGCAGTATCAGGCAGGGCCAATTCATTCGAATGTAAGATACATTTACATTTACTTACCACGTGTTTATTTTGATTACTTTGTTACATTACTTAGCTATAGTTTAAATGACCTAATTAATTTTCAAAAACTAAGACGATCGTGACGAACCGGTCACCATACCAGTCTGACTCGCAGAGGCATCTGACTTCGATCCCCGGCGAGCCAGATGTTTAAATAATGAAGTTATATTTCTGATCTGGGTCTAGGTGTTTGTGTTTGTCCGTGGTACTCTTGACACAGTTAATTCTAGTATAGGATTGTGCGTGTAGAAATTGATTTATTTTATTTAGAAAAGTGTCGCCGCCATTTCCTGTACGTTGTGCCCTAGACGTAGTGAACGATCCACGGTTGCAGTGTTCCTGATGATGTATTTTGTTCATTAGTTGGTCACAAATGACCCTGGATGGTAACAGTAGCTAGTTGAAATCGTCTTTATTGAACATTCATTTGCTGCATTCGTTCCGTGAAACTACTTGAAAAATATTGTCAAGATATTTTAAATACACTGTTAAACAAAGTATGACTTCAGACAAGATGACATATAGCATTTTTTGTTATTTTGTCTATTTCATCCGTCTTTTGAAAAAAAATGTCAGTTCGATAACGAGTAACACTAACGAGCAGCGAGGAGTTTGCAAACCGAAGCGTTATTAAAGAAAAGTTAACAAAGAGGGAAGAAAAGTTAATGCCTGCACGTATTGTTAGTGTGCGTACATACTGTTCTATGTATACGGTACGGTGTGATACGTTATAGTTAGACGTTAAAGATAACTCGGTAGTTAATTTTTGAAGGTGGTAGTACCCTTTGTGGTTCGACTCCGGAGGTATCACCGCCACACCTATTTCTGATTAATAACAGCAGTATTAAGCGCTGCTGTATTCTGGTTTGAAGGGTGTTGTAAGGGAGACGTACATGACCGAGCCGTTCCATCTTAGTCCTCAGGGGTGGCAACGCATCTGTGGCCAACCTAAGAACTCTAATCTTATCTAGCGTTGATTACAGATGTCCATGGACGACAGTTGCCACTTGCTTTCATGTGGCCATCATGCTCGTTTGCTACTTTCATATTATTAAAAAAAATAATTACTACTACAATATATAGGGCGCCGACGACCGACTACTACTGCAATATATAGGACGACGGCGTAAATAAAATGCGGTAACTTTATATACGATACTCTACAATATATCAAGATAATCAATAATCATGAAATGCTTTCTAAATTCATAAATAGTAGGTATATTTGCAGTTATTTGGAAAAAAGTGGTTTGAACTATAAATAGGTATCTATAATTTCGTAGGTATATAAACTTTGTATTTGAAGCTGTTTCAGCCTACATAAATCAAGCGTGAATTTGTATTATCAGCTATAAGCGATCCATTGCCACCCTGGCCCCAATTTCCTAAACAGACCGCCTTTCAGTATTTCAAAGGATCAAATTAGCGCTAAAGGCCCTTTTAGTTCCGATCCTAGATTCAAGAAACTCGATTGAAAACTGTTGACTTAAAGTTACCGATTTAGTCGATTTAGGTGTGTCGCTTCAACGTCAACTTTGCTGTGTAGTAAAAATATTAACACTTTGCATATTTTAAAATATGCCATTAATTGAGCCAATATTTGGTGATATATTAATGTCAATAAAAAAAACTTGCCACTGCAGGCTCTGCGGGTGTCTATACAGACTTAAAACTAAGCAGTTTATTTGGAGTGTTTTATGGGTATTGTATTGTTCATTCAATCATTTCACCAGATAACCCAAAATTGTGATATAGTAATTATAGTATGCACTAAACATTAAACTGGTTTGTGCGCGCGCGCAGACCACGAAGTAAACGCGAGCGGGCATTTGCCGATAATCGCGTACAATACTAAAATTACAATATTTCGTTATAAAAGACATTGGATATTGTTAGTCTAAAAGTATTACCTTGAAAAATCCAGGATTTAAGCCATTAAAGTTAAAACAATTGAATACGGTAGGTATTATTTCACGATACGATAGGATACCTCTACATGATAGATGCACAACCAGCGCCGCGCGGCCGCGCCCGGCAGTTCTCAATAATTTATTCAAGCAGTTTGCGTTTTGAGTTTGCGGCCTTCATTGATTTTCATTGCTTGT
>DWNM01000146.1:0-13396 GCA_018250375.1 Narcosius parisi helen
GCCTATGGACATTTCCAACACCAGAGGGGTCGTCAATGCATCGCCGGCTTTGGAGGAGAGCTCTTTTTACACCTGTTGTCATAGCGCTCCGGGAATACCTCAGGAGGAAGTTCATTCCACATCGTCGTCGAATTATTTTTGGGATTGCTCAAAGCACTTAAATTACATTTAAATTGCGTGCAGGATTGATCAATTCACGAGAAAAATAAATAAAATCCAGCATTTACGGCACCAGGGCGTCATAAACAGAAAACAATCGTGACCGGTCGCCGCGCGCGTATTGTTTTTGACCGGCTGCCAGCCGCATACGGATTTAGCTGCAAAATGTGTTCTATCTCATGTCGTACATTTACCACAACAAGCCACGCCTCGAAATACTAACTATTCGTGGATTGTTATACAATTAAATTTGCATTTCCATTCCATTTCAATCCCATATAAGAAACTAACGCTGAAATGAGGTTTTAAAATTTACTGATTCAAAAGCATATTAAAAAATATATTAGGTTTAAATAGTTCTCTTTATCGGGAAACGGATAATAGATACGTTTCTGAAAATTACCTTTATGTGTTGAAAGGTTTTCTTTTTAAATTTCAGAATTTTATGGAAACCTCTCAAGCATACATATTCCCTCAAAACGCTTTCTTTCGTCGTTAGATCAAGTGATAATTGATTTCTAATGAATACCTCATTTTTCTTTTTTGGTAGAATATCACCGACTCCATTTTGGGTAAATGTGGTAAGTACAAAATACAGAGAACACACGTATTTGCCACCACACCAGCTGTTACCCTCATCTGCAACACAAACAATTGGAATACCAACACTAAATAAAGACGAAACGAATATGAATGGATTTAACAAAGGAGAACCTAACAACTATAATAAACTTATCTAAAATTTTGTGATTTATTCCACGACGAGGTATTTTACAGACTTTCAGGCAGTGGGCACTTAAGGCTACGTCAAGGCTCGTTATCTTAGATAGACCACCGAGATTTTCTCAATCAGACAAACAAAACACCGTGAAATCTAGTACACTAATCCCGTCGTAATCTTAAAATAGTCCACTAGTTACTATTCTTTTTCTTCTACAATTTTTTATTCACACTATATATGTTATTTTATGCTCTACCTAGCGCAAATTTCACAAGAACCGACGAGCTGATTTTCATTCCGAGTATCACTGAATATCGATAGTCACAATTTAGAAATCTTTTACGCATATTTACTATTACTATACTTACTATCTTTTCAAATATAGTATCCGTAAGTAGTAGTCTACTTACGGATACTATATTTGAAAAGATAGACTTATAAAACACAATGCAATGCACTTTAATATTTCAAGATTAAACAAAATTTTGCTAACCTTAGGAGGATTTAATATACCTTGAAGACGTTATGCACTCCAGTTACAATAACTATTATTCAATATTTTACAAAAAAATCTAATAAATAAATTTCAACCATCATAAATCCATGAGCTCTTCGGTGCAGCGACTTCTTCCATGGTTCCTATGAAGTACCAAAGACAGGTAGCAATGTGAACGAACACGGTGAACCAAATAAGGACGGAGAACACCGTGGTGACAGTCAGGTTGATGAAATAATGCTTGTGGTAAAGCTTCAAACATTTATACACTGTGACCTAAAGAAACGAGAAGACGACAAGAAAAGGAATCAATAAATAGTGATGTATTCTTAATATTTCTCGTTGCCAACAACTGAAGTCGGACATTTGACATTTTTCAATATTTCGTATTGTGTTGTTGTTATGACTACAACAACAGTACCTACTACTACTACTTTAAATACAAACATTATTGTATAGTTTATACACTTACGACTCTCAGAAGCCTATTCAAACGGAGCCAAGCAAATAACAACCAGGGATCACCATCATGTAAGAAGCAAAGTAGCTCTATCGGTAAACAAGACAGAATATCCATCTTAAACTCTCTTCTGAAGTATCTATAAATTAAGTTTTGGTGAAAGTATTTCAAAATTCAGTTTTATAAACCAATAAAACATAGCTGGTTGGTAACATCATGAAAACCGTTATATTTTGGGACACACACACCAAAATTCATAACTTAAAAAGAATAACATAAACGTTTGTTAAATAATTATTGCTGTTTGTTGACAAGTACCGAATGCTAAACGTATGAGAATATAAAATCGTTATTTAATGCAGATTCCAGCTGCTAAAGCCATAATTCTAATGTAATACTTACGCTCTTCTAATTCCCAAAAGCTCTCTAGTGACATCCTCATCTTCGTCAGCAACATAAGGAGATAAATAATGAATTAGGAACTTCCAGTAAAACGCCAAATCGTGGGCATAAAGGGCGACTATTAAGGCAAATCTATTATCTAAGAAGCCAGCATTGTAAACGTCAGCATAGATACAGTTCAGAGATATAATTATGAAATATACATGAAGAATTGGGCTCCTAAAATTGAGGAATTTGAATAGTAATCGATGCCGGGTAATAATTGGTGAAATCCAGCTTTGTTTTATACGAGAGTGATCAGATGTGACTGATGGTGGTATCCCTTCTATATAATTCTGAAATCAATTTCAATGATTACAAATCCTTCGATAATGCACGAATTAGACTATATTTATATGTACAGACATTGAAGGCGTCGTAACAGACAAAAAAATTTTCTGCGCAATACATTGACAGGCAAGGCTAGTGTCCGCTCGGTCGTATAATGAGATATAAGATATTAAGATAATATGCGATATAAAAATGATTTAAGAATTATATAAGATACATACACGTTCGTAGCTTATATATTGTATAGAATGATATTATTTTGTCCGCCACGGCCCGTGTCTGATACGTACGATGTCTATAGACATTACTGCACCATTAATCTTAATCTTACCTCGTTGTTGGGCCTGTACTTAATCATAAGATCGGCTACACTTGGAAACTCTTTAATGATGCTATGGAATACTTGTGCACTCATTTGTAAGAGATGTACCCTCGTTGTTGCCATTACACAAAGTGGATATCTGATCGTTGATGGACCTTCCAGATTACCAAATACACTGAAAGTATAATAAATTCGGAGGTAGTGAAACCGTCTGTGATTGGACTGCGAAGGCAATACCTCCTCATCTATTTTTGCCATATAACACCAGACCTTTGAATAAATTACATTTTTTATTATCTTATTTGCATTCATACAAATTTGTTTTAATTTCTTCAACGTCATAAAACTACTTAATTAGAAAAATCATTATAATCTCACCTGCCTTTATCGAGTACTATAACATTTTCTTTATTCTCTGTGACTTCAACGCTACCTCGGTCTACAAAGTAGATATCACCGATGACGTCATCCTTCTCCACAATCACTGTGTCTTTAAGGAAATGGTAGCTTCGGACCGCACGCCCCATCATACGAAGCAGAGAAACGTCACATTGCGTGAGGATGGGACACTAAAGTCGATGAGATTATATTACCGTAATTATAATACTGAGACTTCTCTTATTAAAAGTGTTACTACATAAGTATACGAAAAAGACAACAAGAGATAAAAATGTTTTTTAATGATAAAAATGTCAAAACGTAGGTAAATGAGAAAATTATTGTGTATGCATTTTGTTTACTGATATTGGCTCTAAAAGTAATCAAATATTGACACAATCAGAATCCTAACAATTAATGGTATCATTTGTTCAAAAATTGATGTAATATCCATAACGATGTAATTTTATTCAAAGATTCAAATCAAATCGTCTATTTGCAGAATGAATTACAAAAACATGCATAATAATAATTATTGAGACCCTTCGGAATATGAAACATCATCATATTAAGATATTAATTGTCATATTGTGGTATGTAATCCAAAGACTAGTTAGTGAACACATCATGCTTAAAATCAGTATACCTGTTTCACTCTAACAGCCCAAAAACATTGGAAACTAACAAAAATAGGTCGATGAGTAACTCAACGAGTTATTTTTAGGCGTAAATAAAACTGAACTTACCTTTACTAACATACGATACTGAACAGCGGTGAAGCAATGTGAGTGTTACTGATGATTTAAGACGCTGATAGAGTGGGCAGTACAATTTGATTTAGGTAAATATTTATTTCAAAACCAAAAAGTATGGTGCATATCATTCTGTTACATGAAATTTATTTATAGGAAACATTGAATACATGAAGAAAAATAACACTCTTTAGAAAATACTTACTTCATCTTACTACATCACATCAAAGTATTGCAGATACATTGATTTAGAGAGGAAACATACAACTTGGTAAAAACGAACCCTAGTACGTTGCATTATAAGAGTTAGCAGCAAAATTTTGCGACATCATACAATTAATGCATATTATAAATACCATCATAAAAGACGGCCCAAAAATATTCAGAATGGCGTCAGAACGTAATGTGACTTGATCGCATAATTTCAGAATATTCCTGTAATCCGTGCCGCCCATTTTTTCCCAGTCATATATATAGTAATCCATTACTTCTCTGAAAAATAAGCAGCATATTTTATTTCTAAGAATAACTGAGGTGGCATAAATAAATGCACGGTAAAAGCTTCAAGTGTTGAAGCTTTTACCGTGCATTTATGATTATACATTATACCGTGCATTTATATTATATAATCAATATCTATTGTAATGACATGTATGTTTATATTGAGGTATGTTTTATATAGATTCTTCCTTACGGGTGGTCAAAGTATAACTATGTTGAGAGACACTTATTAGAGACCCATGTCCAAATGTTGGGTATATGAGTTACAGCAAAAACTTCTTAGCTAGGATCAACATCATAGTCACAAGGAAGAAAACCTAAACCAACTCGCAAGACATCAACATTCAATTAGGTTGGGTATAAATTGGCGATATTGGCCAGTTGCCAAACTCGTCGTTAATTTTTATTTAGTTCTCAACCAACCGGGAGTTTCCATCATTATAATTTATTAATATTATACTTTTAACGACCGCTTAAACGCGAGAAATTAGCCACTAACGACCACCAATCCAGCAATCAACTATGCTCGGTTTTGCTTTACCCGAAATATCAAGGCTATGAACGTTATCACACTAATAGAACCACGCCAGGATTCTCAGCATCGAGGGTACTATAACTAAATTCAGAAACGTGCAAACACTCTGAACTAGATAAGAAATCTAATTTCATAATTTCGATTTTTGCCTGAGCAGCGATGAAACACGATGAATTTACGTGGTGATATAGTCTGACATCGTTTGACCACTATGCTACTGAAGTTGATATATTCTACAACACATTCAAAAGAGTTATCTTTAGACAGTAATGAATAGGAAGAGACATTCCTTTCAAGTTTTTTGCAGGATAAAGGATAACTATTGCGCCAGGTGCGAAATTACTTGCTGCCCAGAGCATGTCATGGCCTTTAAAGCATTTGCCAATACTAATGGTAGTAACGACGGATAATGAGCACCTCTGCAGTTTAGGACTTAGACGCTCCCTCTTCATGAAAGCGGTCATATCCTTCATATCTTGCTGGAAGGCTGCCAGTAGCTTATTCACATTCGCGCGTATACTGATAATGCGTACAGAGAAGTAAGTAACGATCAAAGCCCCTGCAAAATAATAAAGGGAATATTGAACTGAATCTCTGGACCAATGGTTCGAAATCAAGCTTTCATATAGTACACGGTCATATAGTAAACGGATTATGATTAGGTTTATACGATTTGTGTTGCTGTTACATACTCAAATATAACAACATATTTTAGAAAAAATCGGAGCAAATTGGCTGTGACCAACAGATAGATAGATAGATGTTTTGACGCATGGAATCCTTAAAGATAATAGTGTGGTTTGCAATCTACCTGATGGTAAGTTTTACTGTCACTAATGAACGTTCATACGGATACAAACATATGGATGCTAAATTTTTATATTAACAAGGCACCAAATATAAGCAATATTACCGATAATCATGCCGACTATTAGCACTTCCATGATCCGCAAGTTGGAAGGTTTTATGAAGTCGTATCCGGTTGAAGTGGTCTCGTAGATGACCCAAAAAAAACAGGTGAGATGCAAGTTCCAAGGGGTCTCCGTGATATCATAACGAACTGGTGATAAAAGAAGCAATTTCACGTTAAAGACGAGATACTTTTTACCCGACTCCGGAGGACAATGTTTTTTGAGCGTACCTATGAATGTGTAAGTATGTATGTACTTCTCAATCCTTGGCACGCCCTACCGCCCAAGCGGGTGAGGGGTCACTGAATTCATCTAAATTGTGGGAGTAACTACGGCTATTTTTAAGGGTTATTTGTTTTTGTAACAATTACTAATTAAAATGAAATGATATGTTCCTATTTAAAATTTTATTTTCGTCGTATGGGGCCGTCTTTGTTATTTTGGGGTTACAATCTAAACATAAAATATACCTACATAGACTATTTTAAACTTTAATACGACTTATAACTTATAATATACAAATAGCACGTACGATTATTTCTAAATAAGTAAATCCAGGAGCCACCCTTGTCATTGCGTGGTATTATGAGCCATTCATCGTCGTCCACAGAGTAGAAAATTTTTGTAGAGTACATCACCATGAAAGAGGTTAAAACGTTTATGAGGGCCATGTACAAAGGAATTGCTGTAATCCTGAAACATTACGTATTAAAGGTGGTAGAATCCTTTGTGGTTCGACTCCGGAAACACCAACGCTACACTTATTTCTTCCTTATGATAGCAGTGTTACGCGCTGTTGTTTATGGCTTGAAGGGTGTGGGTGTGGTAAGGGAGAGATACTTTTCCGAGGCGTTCCAACTTAGTTCTCAGGGGTAGCAACGCTCCTGTGGTCGACCTTCGGTAGGACTTATCTTACCCAGGGTCGATTACAGATGCCCATGGGCAGCAGTAGCCACTTACCATCAGGTGGACTGCATGCTCGATAGTTACCTACATGTTATAAAAAAAAATCAAATGTCAAACCCTCTTATTTCAGTCTGAAACATTCTAGAATGATCATGACAAAGGGGTTCTTTATACCCTACTGCAACGAAGTGTTGTGTTTTCTGCTCCATCTTTTTATTATGTACAAAATTTGGGATCTCATTAGGTAAAATACAAAACCTGTATTACGACAGACCGATCTGTCCTATATGTGGCTATATTATAATACCATTTTTTCATAATTTTATGTGTACATTAATATATTTTGAGTATAGATATAGCAGCATAGCGAAAAAATCTACAGTTTTTTTATAAAGAATGCAAAGGAATTCGTAATAACTTATCAATAACCCAACATTTCACATATACACTCAGGTAATGAATTATTTAATACTGCGTAAGTACAAAATGTACTCCATCAATTTAACAAAGTGAAACTAACACAAGCAAAATATCCTGTCGTAAGTATTTTGCGAGGCCTAGAAGCGCATTTGGTGTTCTGTACAGCTGCAGGAGTCGGTTCAGCATCAACACCTGCCTCGTTGTTGTTATTCTATATGTATTCTCTGGAAAATGTTTAAAATGTATAATACTGTACATATGTAATAATAATTAATATAAGTTAGCTGAATCTGTATATGGTGAGATCATTTATGAAAATAAATTCCTAAAAGTACAATCTACTAATTCCTAATTTTACCAGAACTACAATCAATCCATAAAATATTGACATGGCCATTGACTTTACAACTTGTTACATTAAAATATGAAAATAATGCATTTAATAAATGGAACATTACGAAATGAATCTCTCCAATTTGATTCCAGGAATTCCAGAGGCAGGCAACCAAACATATCAATTAAAAAAGCACCCCTGAGGTAGTGGGCAGTAGTGCTTGAAGGGTGGTACACTAAGATACCTTTATCGTTATAATATCCAACGAGCATTCGTTGAAACCTGAAAGGTATGGCGTAAATCACATTCACATGGTAATTTAAAGTTATCATTCAATCAATGTTACCTATGACATATTCTAAATTAATTTACAACGGAAATTATCAACACTGAGTTCGATTGCTGAAGCCTCACTGCCAATGATAATATGTGACCCCCACAAATGTCAATCGAAAAGCCGACAAAGCAGAAGCAACTAGAAAGCGTAAAATTTAATGTCCTAAATTAAAAAGTTAGACAGAGTAAAGTTATGTCTTACAAATCAAAATACGCAGAAAAATCCAGTAAGAGAGTGACAGAATAGAGCCAAGGCCACTGAAGCACCAGGTAAGTGTAGCTAGGGAACACCATGGCGGAGAGCAGGGCGCACACGGCACGCAGCCACTCGCAGTGAAGCAAGTAGCGACCGTCCGGTCTAATCGTGAAACGAGGGAAGATATACCTGGAAAGATATGTTCACGAGAAAGTGAAAAGAAAATGATTAGGAAGGAAATGAAAATAGAAGGAAGTCATATAATGAACGCTTATATCAGCGGAAATATGCAAATAGGTTGACATACAACGTCGACTATGTTTAACAATTGACGAAGCCTTATTGGAAATTAAAATATGAAACTACAACACATTTGGTATAATAATTTCGAAAATTAACAATAAATATAATTAATGTTATTACATATGAAACAATGATATGTTATTTAATTTTAATCTTAGTCATTAATATGCTGTAATTAGTCAATTAAAGTCATACCTTAAAACCGATAGGAAACCCAATTTGTTAAAGGGCTGCAGAAATGCAGAGTCTTGTTCATGTTTCCGGGGGAGACGAAATCGCTCAGTATTTGGAGCTGGGCTTTCAGGTTCATACGAAACAAATCTCTTACGACGCAATTGTAAATTATTGTACTCCTGGAAATAATTTACCTAATAACATAATTGTTTCATTCTTTTTAAACAAAACGCTCTTAGACTTTTAATTTTATATTCCTCTGAAATATTTGCTTTATTCGCGCATAACAAAGCTTATAGCCTTGTGAGCGCACCAAAGTAAAACAACAAAAACTTACAGGTTGTTTCTTAGCGAATTCGATAGCATCATTTATTTTGGGAATTTTCAGAGCATTCAGCAAATACTTTCGTGATATACAAAACACTTGGACGTGAGTTACCGCTCGTATCGTATAAAATGCTGGTAGACCTGTGTGATAAAATAGTTCCTCGTCTATAACTACGTTTGTCCAATATCGTACGTTATATTTTGCTGAATATCAAACTTTATCTCGGAAAACTAACGTAATAAACATTCTAGTACTCCAAAGTGACTTCGGATGCCTAATTCACCAACTGCATTCTTGGTTTCTGGATCAAGAATCTGAAAATCGTAACAAATTGTATGTATGACGGCCAAAATCAATTATTAGTTAAGCAAGGAAAGTCAATGACTTTCAAAAGGAATATTACCTATAATATACCTAAACAATAGAATGACCGTAGACGACACACCATTTACATTTGGAATTCAGAATAAATACGTGTACCTAATTAGCTATAAGAAAGTAGTTCCATTAATAACAGATAGGACACATTTTAAATCTCACCTCACAAATGCCCTGTTTAATTACATAAATTTCGTTAGTAATATCGCCGGTATTAAGTAGTATTTCGTGTGGTGATGTGTAAAACATTCTTGCATTCGATGACACATTTCTCAAATCATCCCTGTGAAGCAACTGTTAAGAAATTACACCTTTTATCGCGTGTAGTTACTTGATTAGACATTTAAAATGAATACATCTCATAAAATATCCATCCATAAAGATCGTCGTCAACCAATTACTGTCTCGCCGCTAGGCATCCGTCTCCCCTCAGAGTGAGAGGTGTTTAGCCATAGTCCACCGCGTTGACCAAGTGCGAAATGGTGGACTTTGCGCTCCTTTAAGAACATTTTTAGGACTCTCAGGCGTACAGGTTTTCCTTACGGTGATTTCCTTCACCATTTAAATATTGCATGTGATAATTAATTTATAATACACATATAACTTGAAAGAGAGAGCGTGGCCTGGGACTCGAACGGTGAAGCCCCCGATTGAGTTGCCGAGTCTCTAAGCTTATTGGTTCAAAGAGATACAAATCACCCACAAAAGATACAAAGGGTTAATTGGCGAGTTTCATTGCTTTACAAATTAAGTATAAAAAAATATCGTGATACCTTCATGAATGGTATACATAGGATGTACTTGCTTCTCTGTCGTGTTACAATATCTTGATATACGTGGGGTGGCAAGTCGTGGAATATTGTTTTTTTCTTATGCAATGATGAATAAGCCTGAACAGACAAAATGAGAAAATAAGCAAGCAAAGAAACCACTTAACGACGGTATATGTATGGGTTAGCTCTATTTAGTTACTCTGTTGCATTAAAATGTCAATTGTCCAATTTTGTTACATTCATTGAGTTTTCAAAGGACTCCGGGCTGCTTTAGAATTCCTTCACTAAACCATTACTCCATTTCCTAGATCAAACTACTTTTGGTTGATGATCAGAAACATGTACCTACTTGAAGACATGAACGAAATGCTGCATACTATAAAATAAGTAACTAGATAAACTAAAATTTAAATCTAAAAAAAACCTAGTACTCTATTTTTAAAAGGATACAAACGTAAATATGGTCTAAGTAAGACATTTGGTACAGCCAATTCTCTAATACCTTATCATTATACCAGCATAGTTGCAAATATGTGATGAATCTCTGTCTTAACTGCGGATTTACTTCATTCCTTACTAAAAAATGTTTCACAGTCTCTATACCAGCATCGAAGTTCTCTCTACAATATAAATAAAGATAAATATTTAAAAACCCCTTGAATTTAATTAAGCAGGTGTAATATTGAAGTAGCAAAGGATCATATAGGCATCAGATCATAAGTGGCCACTGTCGCCCTTATAAATATTTCTAATCAAATCCTAAATAGGATTGGAGACCTACATGAAATAACAAATACACCATTACCCTTGAGTTATTTTCAAAAATATTCACTCAAACTCAGGGCTTAGGGCAACTATGGATCGCAAGATATAATTTTACCTCAAAGCTGTAGTGACCATTATAGTAGCAGAGTACACAGCTTCGATAAAAATGTGTAGCACTATACATATCTCCAGAACTAACATGGTATACATGACGTTATTCCAATTATCGATACCCCAACTATCCATGTGTGCTGGAAAGAACAAAAATAGTTAAGGTGAACTAACATGACCAATAATTTTATTACCGTTACTAAATAATTTTTAGTTAACATAAACAAAATATGTAAAAAAAAATAGATTTCCCAAAACAAATCAGATGCGAAGGATCAAAGTTTATCATCACGAAGTCTACCAACTTGCACTTGAACGTCATGGACTGTAGTCAGTTTTTGTCATTCTAAGAGTTCTGTTCCCAGAAGTAGACCAGCATTGAATGGATGATAAAGTACTCACTTGTGAATGTGACCATTGATATCGACCAGTAGAGGCTAAACAAAATTCTGTCCTTCACGGTTTCGTCATCTGAGGGATTTTTCTCCCAGAATGGAGAATGAGTAAAGTTAGATACCCGACAGTACTCGAAACTAAAATAATTAAAAAAAAGCAAGATTAAGTAAGCCTGAAAAAACAGAAGGTTTTAAAATTATTTTTAATCATCATTAATTAGTTTCCGACGTTGTCTAACTTAGTTACTGATATCAAAAGAATCGCGTCAACTCAATAGTGATCCACAACGTAATTTTAAATTATTCGTGACTCTCTCTACCATATGAAAGCTCGCTGCTTTCGCGTGTTCTCAATCGACTTATCACTCAAAGGACAACTGCTTATGTCTATACCTGTAAAACCTTTGAAGCGTACCTGCTGATTAAAAGCGGAATTGAATTATATGTATCTGCATACTTCGCTGCCAACATCCCTTTCTGGATAGAGAACATTTTGGTCTCGAACTCCGGAAATCCACGTTTCAAGATATCACCATAACATTATTAATTCCACATATACGCGTTACATACAAATGTGTTAATTAGACAAACCATAAAAAACTTTGTATAAATCAGAACTCACTGGAAACACATGAAGCCTTGTTGCAAAGCAGCGATAAGGTAGCAAGAGATCAATATCATCAGAGAGAAGGAAATGAACCGAAGAACGTTGCTGTGATACACGCACTCGTCTTCCATCACTTTCAGTACCCGAAATACCTATCACACACAAGGTATATGACAGATGACCATAAGAGATATTAACATAATCAGGCAATATGTTCATACTAAAGTAGGTACTTTAGTATGAACGTATTGCGCCAATTAGGCGCCTAATTTCGTATGAACATATTGCGTAAATACTTCAAAAAAATAAGTTTACAGCATATAAAATCAATGCAGTAATTTATTTCAGAGTCCTTGCTGTAACTACTGAACTTTACTAGTAGGATACAGGCACCATAATGCTAAAAAGTAAATTCCACGAAATTCGCCTAACCGCCAATGGCCATGACTGGTCATCTCAATCAAGTCTGTTAACAACCTACTTGCGTCGTCACGACATTAAATACGTACTAGTTTTTATTTCTTCAATATAGATCTATGGAAACTAAACCTCATAACTTCAAGAGCACCTTTGGTAACCTCAGCAGTTTATTGATGCCGGCAAAATGTCCTTCGCCTATGAACTCGAAGATTGGCAGCGTTCCCACAACGTCGAGCACGAACCAGCGGCTCCGCGCCTGTTGTGACGACGTCTGAGCCAACGTTATTGGTATTCCTAAATGAAACCATTTGGAAAGATTAAGAATAATGTATGAAGATAGATGTTATACTACACCACGTATGCTGATAATACAGCATGAACAGTTGAACATACATAATCATGTTGTACATTACTTTTAAACTAGCAATTGTATGTAATGCTGTAGGTTTCAAGAAAATGATCAGATTTATAGTAAATAAAAGTATTTCTATTTTTGTTGTTAAAATCTTAAGTGGGATAAAATATTACTTTAATATAAAACATACAACATATGCGTGGTTTAACGTAATTTTAACTATAGTATTTGGCTGTAATCTTTTCCACTTGACTTAAACTGTTCATAAATATTTTTTTACCATCCTCAATATTGGCTCCAGTAGAGAGATGCACTATAAGATCGAGTCCATAAATCAAGGTCACCACATAGTCATAGAATCTGAACTCCAGGGAAACTTCCTTCTTGTACACCAGATAGTACGGATGCGTCTATAAACCACCGAATGCGATTAAAATGATTAAGAAAAGTATAGTGGAAACCCTATCGAATGTAGACTACTTCTTGGCTTATAACTTTTTTTTTTATGTAACATGGAAGTAACAAACGAGCATGCAGTCCACCTGATGGTAGGTGGCTACTGCCGCCCATGGACATCTGTAATCGACCCTGGATAAGATAAGTCCTACCGAAGGTCGACCACAGATGC
>DWNM01000147.1:0-13378 GCA_018250375.1 Narcosius parisi helen
TACCTTGGCGGACTTTGTTTGTTTTTTTTTTTTTGGATCGGAAGACGAACGCTGGGAAAGGTATGAATTGATTAAGATTGTTACAAAGTTATTAATTTGTTATTGTACTTAGTTTTTATAAACTCTTTTAGTATTCCTTTATATATTGTAGAAAAACATGCAGTCCGCCTGATGATAAGTAGGCACTGCTGCCTGTAGACACTTATCGTAAAACCCAGATAGGATTTCAGTTCTACCAGATGTCGGTTGCAGACGTGTTGTTAACCTTAAGGACTACGGTGGAATGCCTTAGTATGTGTCTCACCACTCCCTTCATACCAGACTACAGTAGCGCTTAATACTGCTGTTATTGGGTAGAAATAGGTATGGCGGTGGTGCCTCTGGAGACAAACCACAAAGTGTTCTACCACCTAATATTAACATTGTGGATCCTAATATAGTTAAAAAAGATATATCAATAGTCTCAATTAAAAAAAGATATATGTTTTACATTAGCTCACACTGGACACACACATGTAAGTACAGAAATAGTGAAACCCAGGACGGAAAACTAAGTTACATTATTGTATACAGAAGTTTTTTTGTTGGGAATTGAACCCGAACCTTCTGCCTTTCAGGACTGTATAATGTTGCTTTGCAACGCTGAGTTGTTAAAATTACTATTAGAAATAAATTTAATGTCGTAGTCTTGGAATACCATATAAATTTGATGCAGTCGATAGCTTAAATTAATGCTCATTTGCCATCTCTGTCACATAAGAAAAATATTTCCAGGTTTTGGCTATGTAAACTTCACATCGAAAGACGGCGTCGAGCTGGCGTTGGCGTTAACAGAAGAAGATTTGACGTTAAAGAACAGAATATTACGCGTGAAACGATGCACACAACCCACTATGAACAAACAGAGAAAACAGCATAATGATCAAAAACAGCATAATCAAAGACAACATTATCAACCAAGACAGCATAATAATCAAAACCAGCAGATTAATCTGAGAGGGTTTAATAATAGAGGATTTCAAATGAATAGAAATCAGTTTGGGAATGACAGGTTCCAAAGGAGAGGTCAGAGTGAAGATGGTAAAGGCGAGGGGGCTTACAGAAGAATTATGAATAAGAGGAAACCTCAGGTAATAATAATTGGTTGCATTTTGCATATTGTAGGTTTTTCAAGGATTCTCTATAAGTTTCTTACGTCGAATTTTTATTCGTAAGCCAGTTCTTCCCCATAGCGAAAATATTTCGAAGCGATTGTAGAGAGTTCAATGGAATTTGAACGATTTCAACTGAAAATAAAGAAAACTGATAACTTAGTTGTAAAAATGTGAGAATTTGAATTCCTGTCGCTTACCTACGATTTTTCTAGGTGCATAAGAAAGTAGTGATTATTATAAAAAAAAAACCAGACTGCTTAAAAATATAGCCTATCGTAACTCAATTTGGACGAATGCAACGACACCTTCATATATATATATAATATTAACGTCACGATAAGGCAGATGGGCTACCTGATGGAAAGTAGTCACCGTCGCCTATGGACATTTTCAACACCAGAGGGGTCGTCAATGCATCGCCAGCTTTAATAATTAATAATGACAATTATTAATAATTATTATTAGAATCCGTGAAGCCTTTTGGGCTGTACAGCGTGCCAAACAATGAGACATACATACATAAGGTTGAAAATCATTACCCTCCGCGGTCAGGCAATGTAAAAGTAAGACATTGTGTCATTCAAAGATGAAGTCTAACACTCTGTGAGACAGTAACGCTTAATTTATTTTGTTATTGATATTTTCAGGACGGTAATGAAGGACCACCAAATAAAAGACAGAGGGATTTTAACCAGCCAAATAGAGAGAAGAAAACTAGACCGGAATTTGTTGGCATGACTGCTGAGAAAAAGAAGGTATGGATTAAATCAGTTTTCATCATTATTACTTTTTTGTTTGCGACTTATTAAAAGCTACTTCAGTGTAATTAGCATTATATATCATTTTAACTATTAATATTATACAGTAAACTCATCGCAGTGGTCGAAATTTGACTGTTTATCTATATATGACCCGCGTGGCAGAGCAGTCACCATACTGGTTTCACACACAGAGGGTTCCGGGTTCGATTCCCGGTCAGACTGATATCTAAATGATAAATTTAGATTTCTGTTCTAGGTTTGAGCGTTTGTGTATTGGTCTATGTGTGTGAACATGGCACCCACGACACGGAATCCTAGTGTGGAGCTGGGAGTGTAGAAAGCGTCTTTTTTAATATCTATCAGCCTTTGAGAGTCCACTGCTTCACATAGGCCTCCCCTAATCTGCGTCACTCTGACCAGTCCTAAGCCGCCTGATTGCAGCGGTTACCCGCCATCCTCTTCTTCAGGTCATCGGTCCACCTGGTCGGGGAGCATCCTATACACCTTTTGCCCAGACGTGTTCCTCATTTGAGGACCTTTCTACGAAATCCGTCTATCATTCTAAAAATATCATCTTTTGCTCTTTTGAATTTTAACTATACCTCAAATCTCACACTCCATACGTGTAATGGAATTGGAATTTTTTGGTTTTTTATGTTTATTGCATAAGGTCATAAGTTATGGTTCAACTCCGGAGGCACCATCGCCACACCTGTTTCCGCCTATTACCAGCAGTATTAAGCGCTGCCGTTTTCCGGTTTGCAGGGTGTGGTAAGGGAGACATACTCATCTGAGGTGTTTCAACTTAGTCCTCAGGGGTAGCGACGCGTCTGTGGCCGACCTCAGATAGTATTCTAATTTTACCTGGGGTTGATCACAGATGTCCACGGGCAGCAATGATCATTTACGATCAACTGGACTGAATGCTCTATATTATATAAAAAAACATCTTCTAAGTATTCAACACAGCACAATTTAGACAAATCAAACGTCACCTTGTATGGTACAATCCGTCGAGCCGTTTGGGCTGGAGGGCGCGCCAAAGAATGAGACATACATACATACATACGCTCAAAAAACAGTATCCTTCGCAGTTGGATAAAGAGATCAATTTGAATGTTCATTTTAATGTGTATATTTATTTTCAGTTTCAAAAACGGAAGCTGAACAAGGACCAAAAGAAGAAGAAAGTCTTCAGTGAAATTCTGACGAAGTAGTCAGTGAACCGTGATCATTACGTATTTGTAAGCTTTGTTTTATTATCCAAGTTTTAATAAATATTTTAAGTTAAATTGAGATTCTTTATTTAGTTTCTATCACAATTTTCTTAGTCCTTTTATCATTATTTAGGTTTATAAAGTCTCGAAATATAAGTAAATTTAAAGGTGGTATAACCGTTTGTAGCTAGACTATGGGGAAATCACCGCCACATCTATTTCTGACTAATAATAGCAGTGTTAAGCCCTGCTGTATTCCGGTTTGAAAGGTGTGGTAAAGGACACAATAAATAACCGAGGCGTTCCATTTTAGCCCTCAGGGGTAGCAACGCATGTGTGGTCAACCTCAGGTAGCTCTATAATCTTATCTGGGGTTGATTACAGATGTCCATGGGCGACAATTGCCATTTACCATCATGTGGGCTGCATGCTCATCTGCTACTTCAATATTACAAAGAAAAAAAAAATATGGAAATATTTCGCCAGACGTATTGTCTTTTGGAGTCCAATATTTTGACATGACTACTTTTCTATGTATCTCTTTCTCTCTAAGTGTCCATAAGGTTCAGAAATCTCCTTCTAACACTTTGTCGGTTCGATGCCAAGTTTTGTGCTACTGAGCTGAAGTGCACTTCAATATACTCGTATCATCAACCCATCACTGTCCCACTGCTGGGCACGGGTCTCCTCGAGAAGGATTAGGCCATAGTCCACTGCGCTGACCAAGTGCGAATTGGTAGACTTCACATACGTTTGAGATTTTTTTAAGATATCTCGGGTATGCAGGTTTCCTCACGATGTGTCCCTTCACCGTTAAAGCAAGTGATAATTAGTTTCCAATACGCACATAATTTGAAAAATCAGGGTTGCGTGCCTGGGAGTCGAACCTCGGTCCTGGATTGAGAGGCCTAGAATCAACCACTAGGCTATCACTGCCTCTTCAATATATTATACACTATAAATTAATAGGAAAAGGTAAAATAAAACATAATTTTATTTGGTACAGTATTATGGTATAATTGTCATTAGAAAAATGTCAATGTTAGCAAAAATAATCACAGTCTGACACTTTTATTACTATTTTACAACTATCATAGCGTACCGCGACCGCTATCCTACGACGATACATGCATTGCCAACTTAAACTAAACCCTACACGTAATACACTTACTGTACATTAAAACTAAATATATTGCTGACATTTTTAAAATAAAATCATGCGGACTGATTTCATCCACATCCATACATAAATAATGTTCGTTGGAACTAGTGTCGATGAGCAAAACAAGATGGCGCTTCCTTCCTTTTCGTTTATAAGTGGCCAGTAACAGTCTAATGGTAATTATTTCTTTTATACGGCGCTGTGTGTTCTCTATTTTAATAATAATTATACAATAAGATGTCAAGGTGTATAGTAATTTAAAGAAACATGTTTAATCGTTTTTTTTTAAATTTTTATATAATAAAACTGCAGATTAGACGTGTTATTCGAACAATACATGCTGACACTGTCATACAAATTTGTATTCGCAATTTTACAAAGACACACAGCCCACGAATAAACAAATTATAAAATTTAGTTACAAGCCAATTTTCAAAAAACAATCGTGATTTTTTTTCAAACTGAATGATCAATTACATTATCAATTTGATGACTTATTATAAGTACGTTATTAAAGATTCATTGTAATAAGTACTAAATAAGTACATAAGTATTCAATATTTTTAAAAACTATTCATACAAAATACAACGGTTTTTCAGTTAAAAATACATTCGTAATCTTATCAAAATTCAAATTATCTAGTAATATATAGTTTAAGGAAAAAGTTATGATATTTCAAACTAAAAACCTGATGAACATCATCAATTACTTTCTACGTTTTTTAAGAAATACTACTTGGATGGTAAATATAGTTAGAAAATTGACTCCAAAAATGTATAAGACATAAATTGGTTTCAAGGTAAGGTTTTAAATCACCATTTATCTCTATGGCACCATCTTATTCTATGGTAACTCAATAATCAGGTATTTCATTTAAATATCTAACTTTAGGATTCGTGGAGCCGAAGACAATATATTGATTAAGAATACAATACAAATTTAATAAAAATACAGCTTATGGAATGTTATGTTATCATCGTTCCGTAAAAAATACAATTCAGAACGACTTCGTCATGCAATCAGTACATTTTTTGTAAAAAAAACATTTTAGAACATTTTTCTGCATAAAAGTATTCGGAATGTAATAGATATATAATCAAAGTTACGCGAAAATACAATACAAAACGATCATATTATGAAATCACTAATTATTCATATAAGTATAAAAAGAATACAATTTCTAGTCACATAATTAAAATTTTTAATTATCATTTACTTATACGACAAAGTCTAGAAGAATACATTTGCTTCTCTGGTACCTATTTACGATGTATTGAAAATAAATGTATATAAAATAAGTGATACATTAAAAGTTTATGGAAATTGAGAAATACATATGAACATATTTCTTATAAGGACTGGTTTGTGAAAAATAAATCCACTAGTAACAAAATTAAGTCTTTCTCAACTTTAATATGCCAATATCGAATAATTGAATACCAGATCAACAGTTTTTAGCAATTTATCCACGAATCCAAACGACCACGAACGATAGAATCGTTTCCTAAATTAATCCTCTACCGGTGATAATATAAAAGTAGAAAAAAAGACACCCTTTGAAAGTATTCGACCAGTCATTATTGCTAACATCCCCTACCGAATTAGTACTACAGTACGTATTATAAATACAACCCTAATATATTTACACATCGACTAACAGTCATTAGCTATACAGATGTTTTACTTCAAGGGTTTATAGTGAAGACGCCTTGATGTATAACAACTATTTAGAGGCGTATTTCTTATGTAATTTCTATTGCTATTAATACATTTTAATACACTGAACATCGGTATATGGACGGATTAGGCATTCGGGCAACTTATTGACTTACTTCACGTTTCTACAGCAAGGTTAAGTGTAAAATGATATTTTTAAATATATATTTATCGTCAAGCTAAGTATAGCTTTATTATACTTATGAATGGCCGTATTCCGACCCGGTAGTAGTATAAGAAAATATATTGTAAAAACTGACAATTTGTAAGTGCCCCCGTGGGCCTATACAAAATAAATATATTTCATTTCAGTTATGAGTAATCTTGTTGGGATTTGATGGAGAATAGCTAATAAATGTGTTACTAATTTCCTATAAAATGCTTGTAAAATTAATTGCAATAGCCATTACGGTCGGTAATATTCCGCCTCATTTTGTTCTTATCGGTTTGAGCAAAACAAATTGATATGCTTGGACAGACCTCGTTTCGTTTGTACCTACAAGTCAACTGTATACACACGATTGTGGTCTTTAAATTACTATAAGGTCAAATTTTGCAGTCAAAAACAGTTTACATAAAAATATTGTCAATTTTGTGAATACAAAACAAAATGCGTGACTAAAAAAACATTTTAAACTTTATATCAAGACAAAGTTAAAATTAAAAAAATAAGTATACAGCGACCCAATGCATCGGCACTTTTAAAATGAAGTTTCGTTGCAACATTAATTTGTCAGATTTGAGACAATTCATAATTTCTATGATAAGATTTTAATTGGCCATTGATAAACATAATTGGTACTTTACATATATGAATTAATGTACCGTATTAAACCGTGAGAATTTTAATTATATTGCTTAATTATAAAGCAATTAAAAATAAAATACCGTAACTAACTTAGCGATTCATACTGAGAAAAAAAGTCATAACTAATTTGATTCAAAACAATTTGACAGTAATCATTAATTACATAATTGTATTCACCAATGAAGTCTTGAACATTGAAAGCGAATCTCAAATCTGTCCAAATTTAAATCTAACCCCGTTTGAACCTGAGGATTGTTAGCGTGACTACTAAGAACAAAGCAATCCACGCTAGCGTCGACACGAAGCCCATATAGACCTCTGGGTCTGTTATGGGCCAGCCACGGGTTAGAATGGACCTTAGCGACGTAGTGGCCAATGTTAACGGCAAACAGAGGGATACGTATCGAAGTATCCAGGGCATACCCTCGATGGGCCAGATGACCCCACTGAGTAACAATGTGGGGTAGAACGATCCGAGTGCCAGCTGAATCGCGTTACGTTCCAGCTCGCACGCCGCTGATATCACGAACCCGAAGCACATTCCGCAGAGACCTGGAAGGCAAATAATTTGATTAACTATCTTAAAGAATTATCTTCTTGTTATGATTTTAGGTATTGGCTTTCTTAGCACGAATATATATATATACTATATATATATACGTATATATATATATAGTTGGTTTTGTTAAGTATCCAATAGCAGAATCGCGGCTCATACATTGGATTCGAAAACCTTCCAAACTCAACATCAATAAAAGGCCCATTTACAGTTGAATGAGCATGGCGTAAATATGGTTTTCTCACGCCGTATGTGCTCGTTAACGAAGTTTTAATTTCGTTATTAAAACAGAAGATTCGACATTTCTTTACTCGACAATCTTCCAAATTTTACAGAATCCATATAGTAATGTGGTAATTGTCGGTCTCATATAGCTTTAGGGTAATTATACACGAGCGACAGTTCACGACCGTCAATGACTGTCGTCGACTATAGTTAGCGTCAGGGCGAAAACAAACCCACGTCACGGCGACCTGGACTTCCACTTCACCGTAAACAGTGCGGTTATATGAGTTTTATATGGTGCAGTGGATTTCCATTTCATCAAAAACTGTGCAGTTTTCCGTGAACGGCGTAAAACGGTATAGTTTGGGATAAAGTGAAAATCCACCGCGCCGTATAAAACTTACATTACGGTGTAGTTTGCGTTGAAATGGATTCACGGCGCCGTGAATTGGGTTTACGTGTACGCCCTCAGTCGTCGCAGACGACGGGCCGACGGTCCTCGACACGAACCGTCGCTCGCGCGTTACGTCCCCGAGCCGTCTCACCTTGCAGCAACGTGAGCATGATGACGTAGGCGATGTTCCCGTTGCTCTTGACGCCGAACACGAGGATCATGAAGATGAGCACGAGCGCGGTCTGGCCGCACATGACCACGAACTGCGTGACGACGTGCGAGAACAGGATCTCGGCGGGCGACACGCCGGCCACCCACGAGCGGTCCAGCAGCCCCTCCATGCGCTCCACGATCAGCGCCGACGACGTCAGCGCCACCGCCAGGAAGAACACGATCCTGCGCGGAACGGCGGTTAGGACGAGGCTCCATGGGGAAAAGCATCATTCTTGGGCATTATTTTTTTAAACATAGAAAAACATGATACTTGCGGATAATATATTAAAAACATGTTTTTTTTCTTTAAAGGTTTACTTCTCTGTAAGCGTTTGGTAAGAATGATAAGTATTTACAAAACCGCATAGATAGATAAACCAAAAAAAGGACACTATGAAGTTACGTAGTAAATGTTGCAAATTTGCAAAAAAAAACATATAGAATTAAATCTATATCTTCTGTTTTCTCATTTTTTGGACGAACATTACTCAGGAGAGGGCGAAAGCATTGTTTCATTCTTTTCACTGAAAATGAGAAAAATATTCTTCTTTTTATATTTTCTCAAAACTTACATGAAAAAATACGATTCTGGCCGTAAATTGTCTAGCTGAAAATTGCAATACTTTATTTGAAAAAAAATAAACACCCTGTATTTATCTTCATTATTTCAACGAAGATCAAGAATAAATACAAAAACTCACGTAAGAATAACACCAGGCGCGACGAAGTCAGTAAACGAAGGATTGTTGTCTCCGTAAATGGGGTCCTTGAAGTCTATGGGTATGTCGCCCACCTTCGGGTTGTAGTCACATGTCTTCAATAGATCCTGTGAAATTAACATTAACAATACTATAAATATTTATTTTATGTATAAAAAAACAGATTCCGTACTTCGATGTTAGTGTCCGCAGAACTCGTGAAGTTGTCGGACTTGAATTTTTTACATAACCTTCCACTTCTGTAAGAGAGTATTTTAATATACTTTTTACACGGGAACTAACACTTTTATTTACTACCTAATAACAATTATTAAACTGAGCCGCAGCGAAACAATTCATAATTTACTTTTAATAAATACCTTTAAATCACGTCAGATGTTCGATTGTATTGTACAATACAAAACCATTTTAACGATTGAACACTGATAATATTTGACTGTAAAATTTTAACTTACTCCATTACTAAATATTGCAAATTATTATCATTATTTATACAATCATAACAATACAAAAGAACGGTGTTAGTAAATTTTGTTAGAAAAAACGACTTTTTAAATAAAAATGTAAAGTATTCACAGGTTTGACCATTAACAGCGGACTACATGGATATTGCCATATATATATTTTTTATTTATTAAAAAAAATAAAAATAAAACAACATTTTTATATATATTAATATTATATGACGTTGCGTTTATTTTTATTGCTGTTTTTAACATTTTAAAATTCTATTTTTTTGTGTGTACGTTTTTTTATAAAGATATTTTTTTATCGATCAAAAACACACCTTAGCGAAGTCCCGATACGAGAACTGTATGTCCCTGTTGAGCATGAGGCCGATCTGCTGGTTGGACATGTCGAGCCACACTTGCACTTCCGAAGACACGATGGTTTCGTTGTCCGCGGTGTCCGCTGCGAATTAAAAAAAAATATATAAAATGTTATAAGGCATTATATACAAATATTTTTATAAGACGCAGGTGATTTTTTTAAATGCGAGTTTATGACCAGATTCAAAATTATAAGGAATAATGAAAAAAAAGTAGAGTAAAATTGGATTTTTAAAATTTTCTTAGCCGAGAATAGGACGAGTTCGTATTATAAAAAAAAATATGAATGCATTATCAGAATATTTCGGTTATGAGGATTCAATTTTGAAAAGTAATTATAACGGACAAACTTTACGAAAACGCAAATTTTGGAGAAAATACAATTTTATTTCTTATATTCACATTTAACAGTTATAGCCAGTCGTTCAATATTAGACATATTGTTATAATCTACTTCTTAAGATAGATACAAAAAATCTTATTTGTTATTGAACAGCCTATATAACACTCACCCAAGGCCAACCTCGCAACTAGCGAATCGGTATAATTCTCGTTAAAGTATATAGCTCCCCAGGCGTCGCCGTCCTTCACGGCGTTGATCGCCGAGCTGAGGTCCGCGTAGTACTCCTTGATGATGGACTGGTTCTTCAGGTGCGCCAGGTACCGGCACGACAAGTTCTTCATGGAGCACGACGAGTTGAAGGGACAGTAGCCGTCGAATACGTTCACGTCGTCGTTTACTACCGCCTAGAGGATGATGAGTGGAAATGAATACACACAGATCGACGGACAATGGATTATGGATGGAAAATTAAATGGCTGTAACACAGCTGAAACCGGTGCATCTAGAAGCACGAAATGTCATAAATGAGTTCCTTAACTTTTATTATTTACCTAGTTTAACCAGCTATTTTGCTGTCCCTCGAGAACAGTGTTTTTTCGAGACGGAAGGTGTTCTATCACCCTTTTTTGGACCCCTAACGTGAAAAATTATACGAAGTTTCATCATGATCCGTGGAGTAGTTAAGGCGCGAAAGCGTAACAAACAAACAAACTCACATTCACATTTATAATATTAATAAAGATTAACTAAAATTGTTTTTAAGAATATTCATCCCCTTAACAAAGGCGTCGGCATTCTAAAAACTCAGCATGTATAAATGATAGTACAACGATTATAAAAATGTCAGGATGTGTAGAGGATGACGTAGCATATAAAGAGGTTGACGCGGCACATATAAAAGACAGTATAACTCACAAGTCTCAATCCGCTGGGGTCCCGGCCGATGGCCAGACAGAACAGGATGACCTGCATGACGGGCAGTGCGAAGATGAACAACATCACACCGATATTCCGCCACATACGCAAGAAGTTCTTCTGGATCAACGCCTTGATCTTGCCACGAGACGTTAGCTAAGAAATACAGGACGTTATAGTAATGGAAAATTAAATCCAGAAAAAAAGTAAAAAAAGAAGTTTAGTTCAAGTATTTTATAAATCGAATAGATATTTTTTACGAGCAGCTACGGAAAATAAATTTATATACAGGAGGTCGTTAGAATAATGGAAAATAAGAAAAAAATCAAAAAAAGAAATTGTGTTTCTTTTAAATATGTTACGATTATACAATTAAATATTAAATATATAATACGATTAAATATTAAACAAAAACATAAAATTTTCTTAAAAAAATAGACAATAAAGAAACGATCATTACATTACCGCAACAGCTCTTTCGCAAAAACCAATGTTTAATAGAACGAAATTTTTAAAGATTAACGATGAAATAGTAAAACACTGTCCAAGTATTAAGGTATCGTTTAGTGAGCAGAGTACAAACTAAATGCCTATCATTAATGTTATGCCTGCCAAACATCGAAATTTGACCATTTCTGCCTACCAGAAATCATGTAATTTAGATCTTTGGTAGGCAAACATCGACAGACCATTTCTGCCTCCCTGAAATTGTCAAATTTTGATTTTTGGTAAACAAAAATTAGATATCGATTATTATTAACGTAGATTATTAACTAGACTAACATTAGACTACGAAAACCAAAGCTATGATACTTACATTGAAACAGTCCCCACAATCTTCGCACTCTGTCGTGACAACCTCTGTTACTTTTCCGGGAAGCTGGAACACAAATGACATGACTGTTTGTATCCTTGTCGTATGTATTAAGAGCGAGAGAGATATAAATTATAGTTTGAGATACGAAGTCTAAGATAAGGAGATTTTAAAGGAGATAGAAACTTTAGTGATTCGTCTCCAGAGACACCACCGCTACACGTTTTTCTGTCTAATAGCAGCAATTTGGAGCGCTGCTGTGTTCCAGATTTGAAGGGTGTGAAGGAGACATCCTTAGTCAAGGCATGCCAACTTAGTCCTCAGGGATAGCAACGTATCTGTGCCCGACCTCAGGTAGGACTTTAATTTTATCTGGAGTTATTTATATCTGGGGTTAGATATTTATCATCAAGTTTACTATAAGCTCGTTTACTACTTCTAAATGATAACTGACGCTATTTTATTTGATTGATTTTTCTAAAATGGGAAATTTTTGACGCTGAGTTGATCTTCGCGACACCGGGACAAAGTAGCTGAAAACATAATAGTCCCGTTTAAAACGAGAACTTATTAATTCAACCTATCTAATGTTTCGCCTAAGAACGATCGAAACTAGACAATTTCTGCCTATTAGAAGCTTAACAATTTCTGCCTATTAGGTATTCTCAAATTTCGATCATCATTAAGCAAAAAATTGGCTAGATCGATTATTTTTATTAGTAACAGGTGGTAAATCAACTCACATCGCCATTAGAGCCAGCGCCGTGATCGACGATCAGCACCTCCTTGCTCTGGTGGAAGTTGAGGCCGACGACCTGCGCGTCCTCCGCCGCGTACGGCGCCTCCTCGCGCTTCGACATCTTGTTCAGCCCGAGCGCGCCGCCCGACACGTTCAGCTCCACCACTTGGTTCGCTTGACCTGGGGACAAGTAATAACTGTGTTTATACTGTGTTTTAACAGTGTTGAAGGTAGAACCCATGTTATAAAACACTTGTAGAACCCATGTTATAAAAATAACGGTTATGTTTGATTCGCTAATAATTACGATACTGTAAATAATGCGTTAACGTTTGAATTGGGGATGTTATGGATTCGAAATTTAGGTTACGGGTATAGATTATAGGTTCCGGATATATTTATGGATATGGAGTTGTTGCGGATTATCCTATAATTCCATCCACAATGGTGACATGGTTTTGGTACCGTCTAAAATCAGTCATTCTGCGTCTTTGTATTCCCGGAGCGCTATGATATGGGGCTCTTCAAAACAGGTGTAAAAAAAGCTTTCCTCTAAAGCCGGCCATGCATCGACCCTTCTGGTGTTGCAAATGTCCATAGGCAAGGGGACTGCTTTCCGTCAGGTAGCCCATCTGCCTTATCGTTAGGTTAAATATAAAAAAAAAACATCGTACGTCTACTCGAGCTTCTACAATGTTATTTATTTATTTATTTACCTTACCTTAGCTTACCATTTATGTACCTTACAAAAATGTAAAGAACAAAGGTGGACTTAATGCTACAAGCATTCTCTGCCAGCCAACCTTCG
>DWNM01000148.1:0-13372 GCA_018250375.1 Narcosius parisi helen
TATTAATCCTAAACTTAATATTAAAACGAGATTATCTTTTAGAATCCTTTCAACATATTTTTTTCTCTAAAATAATTCATTATTTGATTCTTTAATACTGTCATCATGCCTATTGTATAAGTTGATAATTGTAATAAAAAAATTGTAAGTTAAATAGTGTACTTATTTCAAAAACATTAATCTAATATTTAAAAAAGTCTAATATAAAATATTACAGAATAAGATCAGTATCATTTTCAGTCTTATTATTTTACATCATATTTTAATAATACTTAACATTCGTATATGTACTTAAATTAGGTATCATAAATATTATATACCCTATCTCATATAACTTAATTCAAGATTTCACCTAAGATTATTAAATGCAATAAGTAAGTTAGATCTATCTTGTATATTTTACTATAGACTACAAAAGTCTTGTAATTTTTTTTAAACCAGTAATGAGGTCTGTGTTTAAAATTTTTCTAAGACAATTGTAGTCAAGTTGGGTAACTTTGAACACTTCTCTGATTTTTAAGGATACTGAAAAATTTATGTATTGATTGGAACGTTTTTGACAGTGTGCTAAGTGTTCTTTTATAGCCGAAATTTGCATTATCTAACCAAAATGATTGAGAAATTTTTTTTTAGCGGCCATTCAAAGTTACAATGACTTTCGGATAACTTTCAATTGTATTATACTTGACAACGAAAATCCTCATCATTCACTAATTATTTTATTTGGGCAACATTGACACGGTTATTTATAATGAAGGTCGTGTAGATGGCGCTAACAGAAAATGGTGCTAAAGTTTTCAAAACATATTAACAGCAGCCAATTTTATGACACATTTAAGATTTCAAACATGTAAATCTGATTTTTCATGTAATTATTCAAGTAATTATACTACATAAAAGTGTTTGAAAGAAATATAAATCTTCGAGCAGATTATTCAAAATTACATCATCAAACCAAGTTGCCCAACTTGACTTCATCTATTTTATATAATAATAAATCTCATCACAAATATTCAGCCCTATCTTTAAGTTGAACAAATGGTCTTGTGTAATAATGGAAACAGAGTGCTGACATTAACAACAACAGGGATATTTGCAGTTCACCATGTCCTAACTATAAACTACCTGTTAAGAGCTTAAGATTTGTGACAGACTACAACCAATTATTTCCTTCGTACTTGCTTTTCTAATAATTCTCTTAGTTTAAGTTTTTTGTTTGTCTTATCTTTCAAGGGTCGTCCAAGTGGTATAATTTCCATTTGTTGAAGGCGTCGTCTAAACCTTTGGTAGAACTCTAAAACAGCTGGATCGGCCCACACATGTCGTGAGTCGAAGTCCAAAACTCTTAATGTATCTAAACTCTGAGCTCTACTCAAAGCAACGTAAGCTTGCCCAGCTTCAAATATTTTAGATAATGACATTTCAACACAGTCTAATGTCAGTCCTTGGGATTTATGGATAGAAAAAGCCCACGCTAAATTCAAAGGAACTTGTTGACGGCATAGTAAATTGCCATTTGAATTTTTCACATACCACCTCTCTGGTCTTGCTGTATACTCCTTTTTATTTTTAAATCTTACCACGGGTAAACCTTCTTCAAATCTGCTTACAATTCCTCTAGCACCATTCACAAGACCAGCATTAACGTTGATATTTTTAAGTAACATTACTTGAGCACCTATTTTTAGCACCAGTTTTGAAGGTGCAATCGTTTGCATATCAAGCAAATTTGTTGCATTATCACTGTCCTGAGAACTGAATATTTTCTCATCTCCTTTCAGATCGCGAAGTTTTGATACGTTTATTGTTTTCGAGTCATTAGTGTGAGAACATAACCTCGTTGCCAAGATTCCGTCACTTTCGATTTTTTGAGAAGCTGTGCCGAGAAGTCTATCACTTATTTCTTTTGTCACACGACCAATTCTTATGCTATTAAGTATCGATACAAATTCTTCATCTTTTTGTCTATGCACTTCCTTCAGTTCAAAACAAAGTTCGATACATTTATCCCAACAAGGAGACTGAAAGCAGAATCGTTTACCAGATTTGTTTTTGTCAACTACTGGGGGCAGTTGTAGGAAATCTCCACATAGAATTAGTTGGATGCCTCCAAAGGGTTTATCATTTTTTCTAACATGTCTTGCTACTGCTTCCAGTTTCTAAAATATTAAGGTATATTAAAAATATTACATCTTAGTTGTAAATTTTATAAAGATCTCACCTCTACATAAATGGACTGCAAGGTGAGATCTTTATACGTACATATCCAAAGACGACCCGCGTGGCGGAGCGGTCACCATACTGGTCTGACGCGCAGAGGTTTCCGGGTTCGATCCCCTGCCAGTTGGACATCTAAATGATGAATTTAGATTTCTGTTCTGGGTGTTTGTGTATTTGTCTGTGTGTGTCCGTAGTACCCACGACACAGGGAAATTTAGTGTGGGGCTGTGAGTGTAGAAAGCGTCTTTTAAATAAATAAGACGAAACAATATATTACTTTCAATTAATGTAGAAAATAGGATTAAAATCTTCATTATGTCATGCAAATATTTCTTGTTTATTTTAAAAATGTGAGGTTGTTATTGTTAAACTCGACTTCATTATTCATCTGTCCTAATAATTGTTCATCAATTATTAGGACGGAAGAATTATTTCATTAATTAATAATTAATAATTATTTATTACCTCAAAATAAGCTCCATCCACCATAGATATCTCGTCAATGATAAGGTGCTTGCATTTTCGCCACTTCTGTGCCACCAAAGGTAATTTCATTGCTTTTTCACACAGATTTTCAATGGTGCCACTCCCATCCCCAATACCAGCAAAGGCATGAAGAGTTGTTCCACCTGAAAAATATGTATTATGTAATGTATATGTAATGAGTTATTTTACAACAATTACATGTTATACATAACTACAAATTTATAATCTAATTACCTGTTATTAAAAACTAATTACCATTCATACACAAAAAATTAGACGATGATTGAAAAGAAAATAAGATAATATTATTCGATAAAAAATAAAGCAATATCAACCTTTATATTCAATGCAGAAGAAATCAGATACTCAGATCTTTTGCTTTTATAATGAATAAAATTTTAATGACAATAAGAGGTTCATATTTAAGGAATTTTGTATTTCAATACTACAAAAGGATTTAGTAAAAAAAAATACAGCCACCAGACATATTAAGTAAATAATTCTATTATTACTTGTATTATTACCAGCGTCAAAAATTGTTGTCCCTGTGCTGGGTACTGGTCTCCTCTCAGAATGAGAAGGATTAGGTCATAGTCTACCGCACTGGCCAAGTATGAATTGGTAGACTTCACATACCCTTGAGATTTTTTTTTAAATATGTCTCAGGTTTCCTCAAGATATTTTCTTTCATCGGTAAGGCAAGTGATAATTAATTTTTAATATGTACATAAAATGAAATGTCAGAGGTGTGCCTAGGATTGGAACTTCAGAGCCCTCGATCGAGAGGCAGTGTTTCTAGCACTACACTATAACTGCTTTATATCACTGTATCATTACTTCACTTTTTTTGAGCATTCTAATAATTTATGGTGTATAAAAAGGAAATTACTGACCAACATGACACGCAGCAACACCTGTAGAAGCAGTAGGCATCGTGACATCAGGAGGCAGGGCTGCGACTATTCTCTTGAGCAGGTAACTCTTACCAGTCCCGGCTGACCCGGTGAAGAATATATTCTTACCACTGAGACAAGCCTCTAAGATTCTTTCCTGCTCGGGATTCAAGGTACTTTTGGTTGTCAATGGGGACTGAGAATACAGCTTCTTAGGAGCTGGTCCTTTGCCCATATCTTCAGATTTGTGCTTCTTTAACGGCGGTGAAGGTGTTGTTGCGGTTGATTTACCAATCTTGTTTTTGGCGCTACATATATCAGCAACTGTGACAGGACTTATCTCGTCAAATGCTTGTGCCTTGCCACTTAGAAGTTTCGCTCGCATACTCTGCTTGGACGGGGTAGTAGACTGTTCTTTATCACCCGTCATTTTCACAAATATTGTTCTCAGGAAAGAAACCAAGTTTGTCGGCGGAGCGTTCGATAAAAACAACGTGCAACCAACTTCTTGAAACTTTATGCTAGCCTTTCCTTCCGCCATGAACTTTTTGAACACATTTATGCCTTTCAAAGCCAATCTAATTGCAGCATTTTTGTCAGTAGACACCTCCATAAACATTTCCCGAAACTCATTCCTAATCAACCGAAGAGAGGCAGACTTATAATTGACTTTCCTGAGAATAGAACCTTGCGGACTAGTCCATTCAAGAGTTACAGCACATGACAAAAATGATTCTCCGGAATTCATCTTGATTATTAATATGGATTTAATTCATAAATTAATGACTTTAACTGAAAAACTACGGTAAACTAAACACGAATGAAACAATCCAAAAAAAATGCGCCAACACTAGGGCCAAGATGTATGACGTTGACAACGTCAATAATACTTCCTTACTGTCAAGTGCATGGTTGCCAGGACTTTTTAATGAAAGTCGCGAATTATTAAAAAAGTCACCCAATCATAAATGAAGAACTATTTCATTGGTATAGAAGAAGAAAAAGAAGAAACGTTATAGGGAAAGGGAAAAAATTGAGAAGAATATAGAGGAGACATAAAATAAAATAAATAAATTTCTTAATCAAAATATACAAACTTATAACAATGAAATTTGAATGTTGCAAAGGAACTACAGACGGAGCTTCAGGAGCCCTTATTTGCAACAAATGTAGACATAGCTACCATGTACAATGCTTGTACCCTACCGAGAAAAAAATACTAACAACCGATTACAAAAAAACTTGGATTTGTCCCGAATGCACACTGAAACAACCCAAACAGACCAAAACTGATAATACACCTATTCGAAGCTCATCGCGGTCGCAGTTACTTGGTGAAGATAATGTAAATCTGCGTCGAGGCGGCTCTAATACAGTATCACCTCCTAGCCTTACTTCCACCGTATCTGAGGAGTTAATTAGAGAAATCGTGGCCTCCGAAATTAGTAAATTAAGGGACGATTTTAGGTCTATCATACACAAAATATTGTTAGAAGAACTAAAACCCGTTAAGGACGAGATCTCGTGCATAAAGGAATCCTTAAGTGTTTTTAATCAAAATATTGAAACTCTCTCGAAGCGAATGGACATGGTAGAATCCGATATAAAAACGTTTAAAGCAGTATCCTCTGATATCGGTCAGCTTAAGACATCAATTGCAAAGCTGGATAATGAGTACAGTGCTGGTGAACAGTGGTCGAGGAGGTCCAATATTGAAATATATGGCATTCCGGAAAAAAAGAACGAAAATCTCTTCCACGTACTCAAATCAGTGTGCGATCGCGCCCAATATCAAATTAACCCAGCTTCTGATATTGATTTTATTACACGTGTAGCGCCCAAAAAATCAGATACGAAAAAAACTAAGCCTATTATAATACGCTTTTTAGCGCGCTATAAGAAGGATGAATTCCTGTCACAAGTAAAAAAACTTAAATGGAAACCTAGTGACATTGGTTTCGAATCATGCGAAAATTCAATATTCTTCAATGAACATTTAACTAGGTCAAATAAGGCATTGTTACATCATGTAAAGACAATAGCTAAAGAAAAACATTACGCATACGTGTGGGTTAAGAACTGCGCTATATTTACCCGGCGAAATGACACTAGTCCAGTGATACTTATATCGAATGATCGTGATTTAAACAAGATAAAGTAAATGCACTGTTCTTCTCTTTTTATTGTATAGATATTAATGACGATTGTAGCATTGCGTTTCTTAATTGTTGTTTAAATTTTTTATTAATGGTCCTGTCATTTCTGCTCATGTTTAATATTATTTTCGGAGGCATCTCATTACCCCAGCTTTGTTTTCAATGCTGTCGTTTGTACATAATTTTTTGTTGGGTTTTGATAACAGGAACCCTAATACTATTAGGAGAACTAGGATGTTTACTTTTAACTATTTATTTATTTTTGACTACTCTCTTAATTGTTAATCTGTGGTTTGCAGTTATAAGTATTAAGTTTGTTAATAATAATAATGGCGTCACACGATAAGTTACATATTTATTATCAGAACGTACGCGGGTTGCGCACCAAGACCAGCACCTTTTATCGAAATGTTTTACTGTCTAATTATGACATCATATGCTTAACTGAAACTTGGCTTTTGCCTGGTATTTACGACACGGAAATTTTTGACAGTCGCTATATTGTGTATAGACGTGACCGCCAGTACCACACTCAGGGGGTCAGTCTTGGTGGAGGTGTCCTGATTGCTGTTCGACGGGAATTATCTGTATATAATACAACATGTATCTCCTTTCAAAATTGTAGTGCCGAAGCTTTAGAGGTTATAATTTCAGGAAAACAAGCCCACCGTTTACATATCTTCTGCGGATATTTTCCACAAAATCAACACCACATCAACGCACTTACTCACTTTTTTGATTCTGTGACAGACATTATTCTCAATCTACCGGATGATACTTACCTGATTGTTGGAGATTTTAATATTCCAGCAGCAAAATGGTCTAACGACACAAAAACGCCTCTGATTAATTGTGATAGCAGCGACGTTTCAATTAACACAATATTTAATTTCTTATGTGTTTCGAGCTTTAAACAATATAATTATGTAACTAACAGCAATGGCAGAATTCTAGATCTGATTATAAGTGGTAGTTCTTGCACAGTCAACCGATGTAAGACTCCAATGGTTATTGAGGATACTCACCATCCATGCTTAGAGATGATAATACAGACTGATCATAAACGCAACACACAATATAAGTCGCGTTCTGTCTACTCATTCAATTCAGCCGATTACAGCATTATAAACGAAGCTCTATCTAAAATTGACTGGGTTCAAATATTCAACTCGACGGATATCGATTTATGTGTAAAGATTTTTTACGAAATTTTAGCCGAAATTATTTGCCGTTACGTTCCTGCAAAACATTATAAGAGTGAAAACAGGTACCCTATCTGGTATTCAAAAGCCCTGATCAAAATTACAAAAGAAAAGTTAAAATATCATAAAAAATGGAAAATATATAAGAGAAACAGTGACTATGATACATTTCAATTACTTCGGGATCGCGAAAAGCGAATTCAACGGCTATGCTATGATTCCTTCATTTCTAAAGCTGAAAACAACATCAAGAATGATAGTAGAAACTTTTGGTCGTTTGTAAAAAGTAAGAAGGGATCTTCCGACTTACCTGAAACCATGATTCTAAATGATACGGTATCAAACAATACTAATAGTACATGCGATCTCTTTAACAAATTTTTCCAGTCGGCTTTTGAAGATAATTCAGTTTCCCATTTGTTGCCCAGTCTCAGCAGACAGGCGCTCACACAACCGGACGCTACATCCTCCTCATTAATTTGTTCAGTTAATTTTTCGGTAGTTACTGTTGAAAAATATCTCAGAAATTTGGATCCTAAGAAAGGATCAGGCCCAGACGGCTTGCCGTCCGTTTTTCTTAAGAACTGCTATAAACAATTGTCTCTACCATTATTTATTCTCTTCGATCTTTCTTTAAAAACTGGCAAAATGCCGCTTGTATGGAAGAAATCATACATCACCCCCATTTACAAAAGCGGGGATAGACACAATATTAATAATTACAGGCCAATTTCTAAATTAAATATAATAGCAAAACTTTTGGAAAAGATTGTATACGATCGTATATATCCCGTACTGAGGCCTATAATTATTAATCAGCAACACGGCTTTGTTAATAAAAAGTCTACGGAAACCAATCTTTGCGAATTTGTACATCGGGTTGCATCAGCTATGGACAGAGGATATCAAGTGGATGTAATTTATACTGATTATTCGAAAGCCTTTGATAAAATAAGGCATTCGGTCTTGGTGCGCAAGCTAGAAGCGGTGGGGATACATGGCGATCTATTGCGTTGGTTAACTTCATATCTACGAGATAGAAGTCAGGCGGTCGCCATCAAGGGGTTTTGTTCCTCGTATCTACCAGTTACTTCAGGCTTACCTCAAGGTTCTCACCTCGGTCCTCTCTTATTTAATTTATTTATCAACGATATACTACCTATATTCCAGAGGTCCGATATTTTACTATATGCAGATGATATGAAAATCTTCAGAACAATTAAAACCGAATCAGACTGTATGGAATTACAAAATGACCTCAATGATTACCTCAATTACTGTAAAAACAATTATCTACACTTAAATATTAGTAAATGTAATATAATTACTTTCTCACGAACTCCAAACCCCATAAAGTTTGACTATCATATTGAGGACGAGACCTTAGTACGCGTAACCGTAATAAAAGATTTAGGCTTAATTTTGGACCACAAACTCACTTTTAACAAACATCTAGACTACATTATCCCCAAAGCGTATCGTATGCTCGGTTTCATACTCAGAATAACTAGGGACTTCAAATATAGCTCCACGCTTTCGCTGTTATTCAATGCTTACGTTAGATCTCTACTCGAGTATGGCTCTGTCGTGTGGAACCCGCAATATAAGACACAAATTAATAGAATAGATAAAATATTTAAGCTATTTGAGAAACATATTCAATTCAGGTATAATTCTGCTCCGCAAATCGCAAATCTAATTGACAGACGTTCCGAAAGAGATCAAATGTTTTTGTATAAAATATTGAATGATTACGTGGATTCACCCTTTCTCCTGAGTAATATTAACTTGAGATGCTTCCGAATAAGTTCGCGCAATAGATCACTGTTTCACTTACCTTTATGCAAAAGAAAATATATGAGCAATACGTTCCTACATCGTTCGTGTAATTTTTATAATAAACATCTGCTGAACCTAGATCTTTTTAACTGCTCAGTAGGAACGTATAAAAGGGAAGTGAGACAGGCTATAGCCGAATTAAAATAGTTTAGTTTCTTTTTTTTTGTTTTCTTTTTCTCTTTCGCTTTTCGTTTTCTTTTTTTTGTTTTATAGCAGTTATTACATTTTAACAGTTTATTTTAATTTATATAAGTGCTGCTCCGTTTTCTTTTTTCTGTTTTGCGCTATTTATGTAAAAGTAATTAGTGGAAACTTCACTGATTTATGTTTTATTTTTAAGTTACATTATCCTGTATTATGTAATTCGTTTGTTTCCTAAATAAATAAATAAATAAATAAATAAATAAATAAATAATTAATTTCAAGTACCACTATTTAAACTTTCATATATGTCTTAAAAGATGCAAATTTGCACAAGTACGGAGTTTCTTGCGCCGCTTCTTCTCCATAGCGAAACACCTTCCGAAGCGGTGGTAGATGTTGACGTTCAAAAAGAGTTCTACATTAATCAATTTTGAATAAATGAGATTTGAATTTGAATAAAGAGCGAAAGTTAGAGACAGAGATAGAGCGAGAAACAGAGATAGATAAAGGGTGAGAGATGGAGAAAGAGCGAGATTTAGAGACCGAGAATGAGTGAAGAACATACACATGCAGCCATTTATATACTTACCCTCGAAAAATCAAACCCTTCTCTGGCATTCTGGTAAACAGGTAAAAACAGTTAGTTTATACTAACATGCTATAACATTTATTTCACTTTATTGTTATAGAACAGAGTTCTGTAACTCTTAAAGGTGTATTTATTTAGACTTAGGGTAAGGTAATTTAGGGTTGGCAACATGAATGTTTAAAAAGTTTTTACGTTCTCATATGCTCCATAATACTCAAACATACGTACGTAAAGATGTTCAATTTGAGGGTTTTCTTTTTAATGATAATATGGTATTAAACAGGTATTTAATACATCGTGAATCTACCAGCTACGCATTTAGCCTCGGAGTTTTTGTAGATGGTAACTGGTCTACAAAATAAAACAATGTCGGACAAGATCGGGACTTGGACGGGTGACCGTTAATGATTAAATTTCATGTGCGTTTCTATGCTTCAGGGAGTACGTTAAACCGTCTATCCCCGTTGTTTAAAAAGCAGTCGTTAAACCATATGGCTTTACGATTTAAAAACATACGACATGAGTTGGCCACTAACCTGTATGTTCCACCACCAATCCGCATTGGAGCAACGTGGCAGAGTAAGTTCCCAGGCCTCCGCCAGTTTTGAGAAGAGACATGTACCCAGCACTCGTCAACTCACTACAGTCGATGCAGGACATGTCTTCTTCTTACAGGTTTAAGCCATAGTCCATTACTCTGGCCAAGGTCGCTTTAGTAGACTTCACACATTGAGAATTCTCAGGCGCGTAAATTTCCTAACGATGAAAACTTCTCCATTAAAGAAGGAGATGATTAACTTCTAATACGCACAGCAGTGCCTATAAGACTTTATTACACCACTAAAATAACCAAGGTGAAGGTCTGAAGGTGGTAGAACTCTTTTGGTACGACTCTGGAAGCACCATCGTCGGACATATTTCTGTCTAATAAGGGTTTTCTGCCTAATAATTTGAAGGGTGTGGTAAGGGATACGTACTGATCCGAGGCGTTCCAACTTAGTCCTCATGGGCAACAACGCATCTGTGGCCAAACTCAGATGGACCTCTAATCTTATCTGGGGTTGATTAAAGATGTTCATGGGTGGCAGTTGCCATTTACCATATGTAAATTAGACGCTTTCTACACTCACAGCCCCACATAGGATTCCTTGTGTCGTGGGTACCATGGAAACACACATAAACAAATACACAAACACCCAGACCCAGAACAGAAACCTAAATTCATCATTTAGATATCTGTCTGGCCGGGAATCGGATCCGGAACCCTCTGCGCGTAAGACCGGTATGGTGACCGCTCCGCCACGCGGGTCGTCAAAAGGAGTAAAATATTGATAAAAATCCTCCTAGATAATAATGTTAGCTTATCACGTAACAGATCCGTGAGCGTAAAGTGGAAATTAAAATCTCCTACTTTGTTTCTCACCATAAAATATACTGCGCTTTACTTTATGAAATATTTTTAGAAAAATCCCGTTTTAATGAAACTTCTATCTTGCTGCATTATACTCTGAAAAGGAGTTTGAATAATTTTTATATTTTATATTCATCATCGACCCATTATTCTCCCGCTGCTGGGGCACGGGACTCCTCTCAAAATGAAGGATTAGGCCATAGTCCACTGCGCTGGCCAAGTGCGAATTGGTAGACTTCACATACCGTTGAGATTATTTTTAATATCTCTCAGATTTTCTCACGATATTTTCTTTCACCGTTAATGCAAGTGATAATTATTTTCTAATACGCACATAACCTAAAAAATCAGAGGTGCCTGGGATTCGAACCTCCGACCACTCGCTCGAGACGCCGCGTTTTGACCGCTAGGCAATCTCATTCTGAGAGGAGCCCCTTGCCCAGCAGTGGGACAGTAATGGGTTGATGATATCGTGGAAAGCCCATACCCAGAAATAGGACAATAATGGGTTGACGACGACATTTTTTACCATTACTGATACAAAATGCCAATTTTTACAATATATACAACTCAAGATTATATAAAACATAGTCGTGGCAAGAAAATATAGTTCAAAAACAAAAGTGCATCAATCTTTGACAAAAGTTTAGACATTTTGGCGGCAAATGTGAAGAGATCGATCATTCGCAAATACCGCATAACCAATATGTCATGTTATTCATGACTTATGACCTAAAATTTTACCAAATTTCAGTATGAAATTTATGACTCCCGCTCCGTTGAATTCATTGACCGAGAATTACCCAAACTTTATGTTTAAAACTAAATCTAACTAATAATTTAGCGGGCGATTTCGTCCGCTTCATCTATACTTATATTATAAAGCGGAAGAGATTGTTTGTTTGTTTGTTTGTTTGAACGCGCTAATCTCTGAAAGTACGGATCCATTTGGAATAATTGTTTTTAGATATATTAGATAATTTCTTGCGAGAAGCTTTAGGTTATAAATTAATTACATAAAATATCTCAAGCGAGAGATATACGATACCAATATAATTCCCCAATTAATCTCTCTGTATCTCTGATTCTCATACATAACGGAGATCTTGTATGATATAAAACAGGTTTCATCCATTAAACGGATGGGTGCAGGTCGGCCCTAGTTGTAAATATGATTGTAATAATGTTTAAAGCTCCTGTAGGCTTATGAAATTAATGTCTGACAGCTTTCAATTACTTATAAATTTATTTTTAATATTTTATGTTTCTTTTTTATTTAGGGATCCTTGTATTATACTTGAATTATTTGAATTATAGTAATACTAATACTAATACTTGAACTATAGTCTATATTATATATTACTGTAGGAATGGAAAGGAACGTAAGATGAAGCGTGAATGTTGCGTGTAATGAAATAAGAATGCGTGGGAGTGAAAGAAAGGGAAGAGAGGGACGGAAGGCAGTCGGAAGAATATTCTGGAAGAAGTAAGACGTATTTAAGAAGGAGGAAAAAATTAAAGACGTTGGAAAAACAGAAGACGATTTTTTTTACAAAACTTATCCACTACATTACTATATATATGATGTTTTAAGAATCGTATACCCATCTACCGAGCAGTAATAGCCTTGTGGTTGAAACGCGGCCTTTCGATCGAGAGGTCCGAGGTTCGAATCCCAGGCACGCGTCTCTGATTTTTCAAGTTATGTGCGTATTAGAAATTAATTATCACTTACTTTAACGGTGAACAAAAACGTCATGTGGAAATCTGGATACCGGCGAGATATAGAAAAAAATACTCAGAGTTTTGTGAAATCTACCAATTCGCAGTTGGCCAGCGCAGTGAACTATGACCTAACCCTTCTCATTCCGAGAGGAGACCCGTGCCCAGCTGTGGGACAGCAATGGGTTGATGATGATGATACCCATCTTATAGGCGTACTTTATTTGGCCATGCATGTCCAGTTGAATAATTCACCCTGTATACTTTATGAAGAATTGCACGCGCAAATAAATTATTATATCAGTGAGATGTTAAGGTACTGATACTGACTTCCTAGTTTCGTGTAATCATACCGATTTAGTTTTTTATTTCATGTCGTGTCATAGTACAGGTCTCTATGGTTTGAGTGCGATAGTATCGTTATGTCGTTATTTTTATAAAGTATTAGTGGACTTGGGCTTTTGTTGTCCTGTCACAAAGATCTCGACATCCGCGCCACCTATCCAGGCCCAAAAAAAGACGCTTTCTACACTCACAGCCCCACACTAGGTTTTCCCTGCGTCGTGGGTACCATGGACACACACATAGACAAATAAACAAACATCCAGACCCAGAACAGAAAGCTAAATTCATCATTTAGATGTCTGACTGGCCCGGGATCGAACCTGGAACCCTCTGCGCGTCAGACCGGTATAGTGACCGCTCTGCCA
>DWNM01000149.1:0-13372 GCA_018250375.1 Narcosius parisi helen
TTATCTTTGCCTTTTTGGTATTGCAAGACTAATATTTGCATGCTATTGCAGAGTAAGAGGATCATAATGCTTGTAACATCATATGCACTCTATGCAAATAAACATATTATTATTATTATTTCTGTGTCATGTACTATAGATGGATGTTCTATAATTAGTACGATAGGTAGGAAAATATAATTATAACTAATTATCTTGCGTGCAATGGGAAATAACAATGAGATGACTTCGTACACTACGTGTAACAAAATCATAAAATTATTGAGTCTTATTCACCATGTAGTATGGTAGTAAGCATCTATACTGTAAAGATAATCGTAGTAATGAGTAAGCGAGTTACTTAGTTCATTAGGTATTCAATTCATGGCATGGAAATATGACCAACTGTTAGGCTGATGAGCATGAGATCATTTTAACACATTGCCCAAATTAGTCGCAGCCATGAAATAATGTGAACGGAAAAAATGAACAATTCGCATGTTGAGTCACGCTATTAGATAAGTTCAAGGAAGTCAATGTAAATTTGGAGATAAGTGTCGCAATTATGTACACATAGAAATCACGAATTATAGTGAAGACATAGACGGTGTTTTCATAACAAACAACATGGATGGAAATTGAGACAGTTCTAAGACTTCCACGGTCGATTTGAACAGTGACAATACAAAAGTGTAATGGAGCGTGAGAGGCTTGACTGGTAATCAGATAAGTTTGGGCTCGACAGAATCGCAAATAGGCGAAGCCTTACGAAGGCGCAAGGACGAGTGAGTCAACATGGCGTCAGCGGCAGCCGTTTAGCGAACAACCGATACATAGGTACCAGTACATTCCTTTTTAGATGCGTAATCTAAAATTGCTCATAGACGCCTATCTGGTTGTGTATGTCATTCAATAAAACGTACTGAAAATTAAAACGGGCATAAAAACACTGGAATTTTCTATACGAAGTTAGACATCTCAATTTTCTTCAACTCGTAATTTTAGGCTTCTCACTCTAAGCAAATTGTACTGTTATTTGAGGCAATTTATAGACAGAAAAACGACGTGATGGCGACTCCAAAATTCACTGCATTTTTTTTTAAATTGACACTAATTTACAATTTGGGGTTTGGAAAAGTATACAAAGGGAAGTCGAATAAAGCTGTAGGCGGAATCTTGTATTAAATAAAGTAGGTTCCTACATAGATTTAGTAGATCTGGATCAAACGAAAGATGAAATTCTACAAATTCAAAGAACATTTTAAAATTGGGTTTGATGATCAGTTAAATACAATATCAGTAACTTGCACATTAGCTATTCCATGTATCATCTCACCTGTCACACGAACATGTTTGTTAGAAATAATCGTGACAGCAACATTTAATAGAAAGCTATTAAGACGGTATTTATAGGGATCGTCATTTCAAATGTGTTGCCGAGACATATTTGATGACAAGTCACGTGGATTAAATTTACATTTTAAAAGACCACATAAGCTCCAGAAAATTTCATTTGTATAAAATATGAATATACGATCAGTCAGTGGCACATGACAAAATTTTGTTAGTTGAAATGCTAATTAATAAAATAAGTGAAGTAATTAATAATACAATTTCAATAATCATAATTCACAACACAGTTACATAACTCAATCCTATAGTGTTTCAATTTCAACTGAACAAGCAACACTTGTCATTTCGTAAACATAAAGAAAAAAAGGTAAATAAATGTACGATGGCTAATCAGCATTTTGTCAGCGTGCCAGGCGCACCGCGGACGGTGGGGTGGATCGTGGGTTCGTACCGTATTGTAGACGTACTCGGGTACTAGTCGTGTGTGGGATTGTTACAATGGGAATACAGAATGCGGATTCGGATTATTTGTTATTGTCATTTATTTCTGTTTATTTTCATCAGTGATTTTCTGTCTCTTTTCGCTATGTTGGAATTAGCTTGCATCGATTTTATAGGATTAAGTTGATTCTAAAAAAAAATAAGTAAATATTTCATTACATTCTACCTTTGTTATCCTAATCATAAAAATGTTGATATTTTGGTGATTAAAAATAATGATGCCTTCGTTTGGTAGTTTTACCTGGGGGTCCCCATGTTGCCAATTTTGCACGTTTGTACTTGTACGATTTCAGAAATAAGTTAACGATCCGGGATCTTTGGAAATCCTTTAATCATTTATGTGTAGATAGCTCTAGTATACTAAGGGCTAGCTAGTTGTAAACGCGGGCACGCGAGCGGTTCCGCCTCAAATAGCGACCATCATCAGCTCTGGCCCTCCGCCAACCCAATATGCAAATTCATTTGCAATACGCCACCATTCTTGACAAGACTCCCCAGATAAGTACGATGTCAACACGCTCACTTGCGGGCTTGGCACGAAATCTAAACTAAACTATTTTTTATATCCAACCTAATAAGTATTAAATATCGATAATCTGATCTACGAGTTTTCATCCATTCCGTCGACAGTATCTCTGTGAGACATAGGCATCCCCTGCAATATAAGTCTAGGAGGTATTGATGCGGTGATCACACTTGACTGTACTTGTTAGTGAATAAATTCGTATTAAGAGTTTGCTGTCCATCTTCTGGATCCAGTTTTTAATAGCTTCCTGGATAATTTATAGAAAAAGCGGAGGTGGTACATATGGTCTGATATTACAATGCACACGGAATATAAAGTAGGAAGGTACTAAAATTTTAAGGTTTCGTAATTTTCTTAAAAACGTAATATACAAATGAATGTTGGTTTAAAATCTCCAGGTTATTAACATTAAATAGGTCGAGAAATGTTATAACAGTAACAAGGAGCATGATATCGCCCATCGATCAAACAAATGTTGAAAGGCAATATGTTTCATTAAATGTCGCTGTCGGTTAACCTGATTAATACACGGCAGCAGATGATATTAGATCTAAAATAGACGCGTGAACGAGTCCGTGAATCAGAATCGGATAGGGCACCGGCAAAGCAATTAGGACGACAATGGCTCAGCTATTTGGACAATGTCCGGGTGGTGTTCCTGATGAGACGCCGATGGGCCGGGAGATAGCTTGGCGTCGCTCCAACAGACTCACCCTACCCCCGTGTCTACATTTGATATTGGGATTGTATCACCGCGATAAGCTATTCTCTAAGTATGCCGCGAGTAATGAAATGCAATATCTGCAGCAGTAAGAGATCTGTAGACCGAAAATAGAATACTCTAAACAAACGCCGTATCAACATCACAATAAACTCAAAGACTAAATAGTGGTGCTGACATTGCGACTCATGTAATGCAACGAGTCAAAAGCATTACCGATGCAATACTAGTGCATGTTATAATCAGAGTTGATACCGCCAACTGGTTCGTAATAGCCGCAGCTAAATCTGGTCTAGTTCGCTAAAATACGACAAAACACGGACAGTAAAGATACAAAGAGTAGGACCCCCCACAAGGACAAATAGTATAACGACAAATAATAGTAAGCAAAATGAAACAATAGTAATACGAATGATTTCCAGGTAAATTACTATTACTAACCTAATCCTGGGCACCGGTGTCACCTCGAAGAATTTAAGATTATAATCCACCACGCTGTACAAGTGAGGATAGGTGCTATTCACATAATTTTTTAACTTAATAGATAATCTCAGGTAACCAAGCTAAAAAATAATTTCAAATACGCTTATAATATCAGAGAATTCAGAGATGTATCCTCAGGATTCCACCTCAAAAATTTCAACTCGAAAATAACTGGGTTAAGTAAATAATAATAAATCGTAAAACAAGTGAGAGTTGTTTACAACGTAAAAAATTTATGGAAATAATACCCCAAATGAATATCGAGCAATGATCGAATGAACGATGTCGTCGGTCCACTCTCATCCATTACTGGCCTTCTCGTCTGATTTATAGCGAACTAGTTAATCACTTGACACAAACCAGAAGTGATTATTTACAACGAAATTCTTGCTACCGGGAGAAATACATTTCTAAGGGTTATCAATTCAGGCCGTAAAATAAAAGAATTGTATTTGTTTATAGAAAAGACATGGGCACGGTCCAAATACAGGACAAAATTAATGACTTTTGGAAATGATGCAAACCGAAAAGCACGAGGAAAATAAATCGCCTTTCAAGGAAACTGCCGCCGAAGGACAATAAACGACGGCGCGAGGCGCGAACTACATAATAATGGGCCAGGAAAGGTCAGCACACGATGTATTGGCTCCATCAATTTTCTTCGTAACCTTGTTACGGACATTTCTTTTTATTCTGCCGAATTTCTTTGGAACGAAACATAATTTATTAATATTATGTTTAATAGTAATTAAATCGTAGGCAGGTTTTAATTAGGAATAATCTTTATAAATGTCAAGCATTATTTTGCGTATAGCGAGTTAATGCTACGACATTATCAAAATAATGGCAGGAAACAATATACGCAATCATTACTGTAGTACCAGTATAACAATAGAGGATGTGCCTGTTAAATAAAATATACACTAATGGACCGATCAACATACGGGCGAATATTATCGACGGCAAAGTTGCTTGACCGGCTTTCAACCTATTTTTATTGTTATCCCGGCACAGACGAGCAATATGCGTCCGCCATGCGCTGAACGGCCACGATAAATCATAAGCGAACCGATGAGTACATATCACAGATATCTCGTTGTCAATTATTCCTGTCACAGGGGGAATTGGCAGTGATTGCAATTACGCTGGACAACATTACGACTTGCACTTGAACTGATTGTATCGAGTGTGCACCAGTTACTGCAATTACGATGACGATAAACGTTGTTTGGTTGCCTGTGTGATAATAAACTGTCGCGAATATATTTAGATAAACAATTTAGGACGAAATCAATGCAGGGCGAAATGGACGCAATTGCATCGACTAAATCGGGTCAATCAGTCGACGGGAGGTACGAAACGCGTCGCCGGAACAAATGAAACTAATTGAACGCGTTCCGTCATATACAACAGATTGTATAGGACGGCGCGCAAACGTATATAAAACCTATTCGTATGTACTACAATCTGCTTTCTTCACAGAACTCTGAGTACAGTAAAAAAAATCTCGGTGAGATTCGGCCGTGAAAGCGAATTTAGAAATCTTCGATGAATTCAATAGATAGGTTCATAGGGGATTATGTCGACGGTGGTCGCTCGAAAAGGATTTTCAGCTAGCGAGCGTGCAAGTTGATCGACGAGGGTTGCCGCCCGTTCACCCCCCTGCCACGTGACGGTATCGATCGCGAGGCGCGCGTCCCCCGCCACAGCTGACTCCCTCCCGTCTCCTACTTTCAGTTCGAAGTGCCCAAGGGTGATCTAGAAAACTTTAGCGTAGCTACATCGTGCCGTATCACCTCATTAAAAGTTATTGACACGCAGACTGCTCCTCGTTACTTTGATGAGGCCTCATGAGACGGTCTCGCAACGAAATAACTTGTTACGATAACTGAGTTTAGGCTTTGATAAATCAGTCAAGACACTTTTCACTTGCGCATAGGGATTTCTGCCATTAAGTATATGAGCAATATCTTATGATTATCATGAACGTACTATTAGGTTAAACTGTAAGAAAGAAATTTAGAATTAGATGGATTATAAAAAGAACTTATTATAGATAATTCATTTATTTGCACAGTCCATAATATACTTATAAATTACTTTAAACTTTACGTTTCAAACTTACTATTAGAAGCTTTACGATCTGTAAGGAAGAGGTGGCCGGTGATGTGACCAGCAATTAATAGCCAGAGCCAAACTAGTTCTCGGTTAGTAGCAAGAGAATTGTTCCGCAAATAGCATTAGACACGAGTACGCACGGCCGATGGGAGGCTATCTCCCTCTGACGAGTGAACGACTTCTTATCGTGGAATGTCACATCGACATTAAATTACAGGAGAAACGTAAACATTAGAACTCTTATCGTTCGGCAAAAATTAAGGTTTCGCTATTTTGCAAACTGCATAATCATATAACAATATGAAGAGGTCACCTATTCGTACGGACGTCGTAATAAACTGTTTTCGATACATACTATGTTCTATAAATATCCAATGTCTTTTGTTCGAGAAGGTTATTTAATTTTACATCAAGAGTGATTTTTGTCACAAATGTTAATTCAAAAGCACGCGTAGTGGTATAGAGAAAGTTGGTCATCCTACTTCTTTAGAAAAAAATCGGTATTTGTAGACTACGTGAATAGTTAATTTCGGCTGCGCTAAGCAATGCCGAGCTTGAACCGCAAAAGCCCAATGAAAATGCAATAAAATTTGCTTTCGAGAGTGAAGAGGGGGTCAATGAATCTTGGCCGGTGCAACTTGGCCTCCGGTTGCGGCCACTGGAGGCGCTGCGCTGGCGTCGAGCCCACGCGATCGTCTACGTTGTCGGCCACGAATTACGCCACGCTTACCCCTTACTCGCGGAGACTTTTTCTATTCGCCGAAAAAATATCTTTGTCAAGCGCCAAGTGTTTTCAGTTTTATTCAGCTGTATCTCAGACGATTGCTAGGAACATTGAAAGATGTGTCGCCAAAATGTAGCGCAAACTAAGCAATTTGTCAGAGCTGCATGTTCATTAACAACGTGGAGTTTCGAGGACGTGAACTAATTTCATAATTGAATTAATCACATTCATATTTTAGTCATAAATAAGTCTTTATTGTCGAGTAGTTTCGCCCACTCGGTGTTGTAGATAACGGTTTTCTGCACATTTCCGATCAGTTTTGAAGTATTTGTACACGCTAGATAAAATATTCCCCTATCAAACAATACGCCTCCTCAAATTCTCAGTGTGGCTACTGTATGGATTATTTTAAGTGATTCGCATACACTTTAAAAATTACTTCAGCAAGAGTATATAAGAACGTACAACGTGCGAACACGGATGAATTATAAGAGTAATCATGTTTGTTCACAGTTTTTGATATTAAATCTATTGGTACTCGTCGGAGAGCAAAGTATTAGAATACACTTTCAGTGTGGCCTGTGATAAATTGTCACATATTAATCTTGCAATAGCCTGGAATTGCCAAGATCGGTCGCGGATGTGATGCGTGGATATGAATCGGTAGGTAGTACATAAATGGTGCATCAAAATAATTATTGTACACCGGTTAGACGGACATTCATTACAAATGGAAACTTGCCCAGCGAATTTATTATCGTTCCCGATCAAAGGAATCTATAACGTTTAAATAGTTACTGGCGGTTGGTTCAGTAGGCGTCCTTCGGCGCGAGGTTATTGTTCATGTTTTTTGCCAGTTTGCTTATTTACCTTGATGCGAGATAAAACACGACAATTCAGCACAAATTTGCAAATATGATTGCATTAGCGTGGTTGAACCGGTAGGTTTTAGTCGGATCTGGTAAATTTGTGGAGGGATCAAAATGAAACTGGTGTTCTGGCGTATTTATGTGGAATATTCGTTGCGTTATCTGTTGCAGGAAAACGGGGACTGTTTATCGTGTGCACTTTCCTGCTGGTGGCAAATTAATTTGCTGTGCGGCCGTTACGAGCGGATGTGACAATATAGTATTGTTAGCTTGAATCCCAATATAGACGTGGTGTCATGGTCCCGCCCGCAAAAATACCGCGCTATGGATCAATTGCTACTATTGAAATCTCGACAAATTGTCACAGTTGTTCATAAATAACTATAGTATTGATTTATTATTTTATATAGTTTGTTAACAATAATCAACTGTACATGTCGCAGAACTGAAAATGGTGTAATAACACATTTTAAGAGTATTCCATTTAAAACTGAAATACTGTTCATCTTATCAAGCACTAAAGCAACAGAAATTCAACATTCAATTAGCCTTAGTAATAATAAATAATTGTAGCTACCCGGAATACCTTCTGTTATCGCCAATACTTAGAAACTGAAATTATCAATATCACAATTTCAAGACTGTAATCGACCTACATTGAAAAGTAACCGACAGTGAAGAATTTTATTGCCAAGATAAAATAAAAACGGCACTCAGCGGCCACGCCATTAAGAAATTTGTTCGTTTTAGTTGCAATAGGATCTTTCTAATCGAAGAAAATATTTGCGAGCCAATTCACCTAGCCGGTGTAATTAGTCTTTAGCGGAAATGAGGTGCATTTTTAAACACCTACCACTTGCTTTTTAAAATGCGATTCGGCATCTTAAAAGCATATTCTGAATTTCATTTCGAGCATGAAACCTCACGTGACGGTAATTCACGAGCTTCATTATCTGTGTGGGCACGTCGACTCGGATTAATTTCTATGTTGGTTTATTGTCCAAACAAACAAGAGCGTATAGTAGTTTGGCTATAATAATTATGTACATACAGCGAGTTGCACAAACGCTAATGAATATTGTGTTCACGTATCCCCGCCGGAGTAGGCGATTGTTATGTTAATGCGATATTACGGCCTTTTGTGAAATGTTTCGAATGATGAAGTGTTAATAAACTACTAGAATTTGTCAATTTTATAAACCAGAAAAACGCCCCAAAAGCGACGTTTTGATCTTCCGTTAGTAAAAATTGTAATAGCACATGCACAGCCCCCAAAAAACCTTTTGTTTACTATCGAAGTGACGTCACATTGGCATCATAACGGCGACTAACGTAGTGGATATTTGAGGAACAGACTAAAAATTAATTTTAAAAAATTGAGTAGGTTAATGGACATTTCTCGTTTGCACTTTACTAGACCTGTAATAGACATGTACTTCAGGATTTTTTACGTGCGTAATACCCTATTGTTATGTTAACTGTGGAGATCTCACGCCCAGAGCAACAAGGATGCCCTGTAACAATAAACACGGCGCAGCGAGCACGGCAGCTGCATCGCAATGTGTTTTGCCTTTTGTTATCTGGTATCCCACTTTTTGATACTAGCAGCTGTTCGAGAATTTCGAGAATAAAAGTGCGTTAAGTTAACGGAACTCGTTTGATACTTTCAATAGTGCGATTTCATTATGTACAATCAAAAAAGATGAGTTACGGGCCGCGACGAAATAACAAGGGAAATACTTACAATTTTATGAAAAAAAGATTTGCCCAATTTATTGTCCACAGAAGTCTCTATGAAAGCATATTGAAGGTTGTCATGATAAATATAAAGTTAAATAACAAAAGTAAAATTGTAATCGCCTCGTTAGAACGTACTTATATGACATTTAGGTCAATCTTATAAACAGTCTACATTGATATGACTTCAGACTAAGCTTCGTCAAGTACGGGACAAAGGTGTCAAACGTCGCAAAACGTAAGCTAATTATTTCCATTTGCTGTCAAGGAGCTTGCAGTACAACTACGCAGAAATTAGGTCGTCTTCTTGCAACCTCAGTGAAGTAATTCACGTGACGTAGAATAATATTGACGTTGAAAATCTTGTTTCCTGATATTCCACATGAGAATGGTTTTCGGGTACCACCCACATTAGAAGCAACACTTTAACATCTCTCCGTGTCTGTTTGTTGTTTGCCGTCAGCACAGAGCATACACCCTACTGGCTAGCGTGTTTCCTTTCGAACTAATGCATCATATCTCAATTTTAGCTTCCGATGATCAGGAATGATCGATGAAATTCTCTTCCCTCGCCAAGGGAAGGTAAATAAATAGTAACACTGTACAAGGTAACAAATTAGCTAAATACGTCAATTTATGTATTTCTGACAACCATAAGAAAAATATAATAGGAGATAGAGAAAAAGATAAGGTTAGAGTGAATAAAAAAGAAATATAATATATTATACAAAATGGTGTGCTAAACAAGACGTACCATATATAAAAACAAAAAGGCGTTGAAATATTTCAGCTAAGTGAGATCAACCACATTAATTCGGGAAATTTTAGACTATGATAAGCTAGAGTCCATCCTTGGTTAGGCCATTTATTTTACTACATCCGTTTAAATAATGTCCTCATTAAAAATAAAATGGATTATAAGTAATTTCTGTAAATTGGTCGAATTAACTCAATATGAAAGCAAAGTTGGCACTCTGCACATTTATGTAACACGTGATCTGTATAAAATTCACTGTTTTTTACTTCCTAGAAGGTAGGTATTGAGCATGACACACCATAGTTAACGACATCCAGTAGCGTGACTTTATTTCAAGTGTCACTAACGTAAAATCCATTATGTGAATCGGGGTTTCAATATTTCCTTTAAATTGTGGTTATTTCCAGCTGGATTCTCCAAGAAATGCCGTGAATCATGCGTTTTCTATATGCAAAAACAACAACACTTTCCACCTTCATCGTGTCAGTTCGTTTTGAATTTATTCAATGACTTCCGCGTTAACTCTTTTAGACGAATGGTCATCTCGGAATAATTCCCCATTCCGCCAAGACGTCTCGCACAGGTGAGTGCGTATCGGCTATTAATATTGCATCGACTTAACGCCACGTTGATAACGTGCAATGTCAGGGTCGTCTCGCGTCGCTCGCGTTCCTACAAATATATTGTAAACAAAAACTGAAAATAGCTCATCCCTCCCACCACCACGGGAGCAGCTCCCTGACTCTCGGAGACATGATGCATGTGACTCCGTCGCCGAATTACTGATAACGAATCATAACGATCACAAGCGTACAGGGAATACTACGTAGAATTCTAAGATTGGATTAGATTTTTTTTTACGATAGAAGTAGCAAATGAGCATGCAGTCCACCTGATGGTAACTGGCTATTGCCGTCCATGGACATCTAATAATCAATCCCAGATAAGATTAGAAATCTGCATGAGGTCAGTCACAGGTGCGTTGCTAGCGAGAACTATGCCTCGGATAAGTATGTGTCCCTTAAAACCAGAATACAGCAATGCTTAACACTGCTGCTATTAGTCAGATATAGGTGTGGCGGTAGCGCGTCTGGAGTCTAACCACACAGGAGTTTGCCACCTTTTAAATTCTGATTCAACATGTTACCAACTTTTTCAGTACTTTGGTATTATTTACTATAATTCTACAAAAAATATACGAGTATATGGACGTGTTCTAAAGTTATTGATATTATCAAAATTTGGAGTACATGCAAATTATTTTATCAACTCCATTCACAATTTTTCACGGTCAATTTTCAATGTCATTCCTGCTACATGTACGCAAAGCATAATATAATATGTACATGCTGCCGTGGACAATCGAAACGTGTCTATTTGTGCAATTTTGAAATGTCTAAGGTTATCGATAATGGCAGAAACTGATTGAAATACTTCCAGTATCTTTAAGTTTTTCCTCCAAATTGTTCATTAAATTCAAGTTAAGAATTAATTTGTATTTACATCTACATTAGCAACAGAACAAGGTTAATTGCTGGAGACTAAGTCGTTTATTATCACGAGGACAATTAAGCCTTCTGCAACGCTGTACAAATGTATTTTACATTAAGAAATTCTAATGAACACTTTTGATTTGATCGCAGTGGCGTTACTACCGCTATTTCTTCCTAATTATGGCTGTGTAAAACTTTATGTTCTGGCTTAGATGCTCTTCCTCAAGAGAGATAAACTAATGTTTTTTTTAAATAAATATGTCCACTGCCGCCCCCATATCTATCCTGTAATCAACCCCAGAATGGAGACTTATCACGTCCTTCAAACTCGGACACAGTAGCATTTAACACTGCGGTTATTAGGTAAAAATAGGCGTAGCAATGGTCCCTCCAAATTCGAACTATGAGATTCTACCACCATTAAAACGAATATTTGTCTTAACTTCTATTATAACAACTTCAACTTCCAAATATCGACATTGGACAATTACTCCCTACTAGACTTTTTTTGTGTTATTACAATCTTTGTTTGGCAAAGATTTGATAAATTCATTATTAATTTGTTAACAACGGGCGTTAGTCGTCGTTTGACTAACCGAATGGGATTGATATCAGATTAGACTTCAAGGAGCAATGACCCTTTACACCAGGTAGGTCGCATACTCCTTAGCTGCTGTTGTAAATAAAAATAAATACACAGCATTAATTGATACATTGACAAACAAATATTCTCGGTGATTGAACTAAAATGCTCGATATTTGCATTCTTTAGTCGGTACATCAGATAAGCTGAAAACAAGCAACGGAGCTACGATGAACTCAGAGCCACGTGACGTTTAGTCATAAGACATCGCTCTCACTTTCGTGTTAATAAATAAAACAAATATTGGCTCTCAAGATGTCCTCAAATTTACCTTTTAAAAATTTAAATATAAGTAGCATAAGATATGGAAGTAGCAAAAAGAGCAAGCGTCTGTAATTAACCCCAAATAAGATTAGTCGTACAGGAGGTCAACCACAAATGCGTTACTACCCCTGAGAACTTAGAACTCCGTCTACAATACCACAACCCTTAAATTAGTATAAAGCAGCGTTCAACTGCTGTTATAAGGCAGAAACAGATGTGGCGGTGGTACCTCCGGAGTGGAACTACGAAGGCTTCTACTACCTTCATCGAGCCATCACTAAACACAACTTTAGCCTCTTGAACCGTAAATAAAATTGCAGTTGCAGCAGACTTCTTCTCGTGTCTATAAATTTAAGATTCATCAAAAGTCACCATCGGTCGGTTTGTTGAATTAGATTTGTCGCTTACTCCATGCCGGTTGCACAAAACGATTTATAGGATAGCGTTGCGCACACCTAAGGCGTAGTACGCAGTGCAATTTAATGCCATTATAAACCATTATGCTCGTTGATCGAGATACATAAGCATCATGCTTAACGTTTGAGTTGTATCAACATTTGCAATCGTAAATCGACAGGTCATAAATCGGCGTGCTCCACATATGGTCTAAACGTCCCTCGGTCATTCTCTCTGTCATGGTAGCAACCGACTATTTGGGAATGTAAGGTATTATGTACAGTGTTAGAAAAACTCTTAAAAGTACATGTGTATGATAGATTTTCCAAAACGTATACGATAAATGTCCATTTATATACATAACAGTTCATTATACATTTTATATTTCAATTTTAAAAGTTACTATTCTCTTCTTTAAACATCTAAAGGACTAATCGCCCCTGTGACGGCGTTATGACATCTCTAATATTAAATAAAAAAAAATGGGGTGATATGCCTATGCGTCAATACAATATTTACTAACGCAATGACATCACGAGTTAAACTGACCGGCGGCTAGTGTTTCTCCGCTAAAATTGAAAGTCGTTTTAGGCATTTTTCGGTATTAATAAAATTGAAATAGAAATTGTAGTAGTTTATTAACACTTCAAGAACCATATGAAACACTTTTCACAAAAGACCGTAATACCCTTTTATCGTGAGTACGCGACTTGCCTCGAATACGCCGCTCATATTTGGCGTGCCGGAACATGAAAAATATTTACAATTAGATAAAGCTCGGTGTAAACTGCAGCCTACGTAACTACCC
>DWNM01000150.1:0-13371 GCA_018250375.1 Narcosius parisi helen
TAATTTCTAATACGCACGTAACTTAGAAAAGTCAGAGGTGTGTGCCTGGGATTTGAACCTCGGACCTCCCGTTCGAGAGGTCGGGTAACTAACCACTAGGCTATCACTGCTAATAACTACGGTGTAGGTACTAGAAAACAATAATATTTTAGCAATAAATTAAGTTTAAAGGTTAATTAATACTTTTTCTACTTAATTTGAATTATGCGCGCAAACGCTCATAGATGTCATGGCCTCCTGGTGACGACATTATTTTGCATTTTGTCTGTGCTCCAGAAAAATCAATACGACATTTCAGTTCTGTATAAAACAATGACGTCAATCACTCTGCTTGGTGTTCTAGTCAACATGGCCGACTATAGTATTTTGGACTTTTATTTTATTGAAAATATATATAATCCCAAAGTGTATATCAAAACTGGGGCCTTTATTAGAATGTTTTCAACATGGTTTTTCTCTAATATTAATATTTCTTTGATCCTTTAATACTGCCATCATGCTCATTACAACTTTATAAATGGAAGGCACTTCTCAGACTTGTACAAGGTACAGCACCCATTAACTCTACGAATCAATATAATAATTAAAATTTAACACGCTGCAGTACTGCGTAACTGGCCTCCATAAAAATGTGTATAATTATTATTGTCTAATATTTGCACAACCATACCTTTTAAACAAGTATAATATAATGAGCTCTATGTAACAAACGTTAGATATTAAATGCATAACAGTATCATTGGAAATATACGTACAGTAAAAGTGTACATCAAAATTTCACTCCAAAAATAGAACAAATTCTATGCCTATTGAACTCTGATCCTATACTCCTAAACATTAACTGCAGGTAAATATTAAAACGTCTTTAAAACTTTAAAGGCACTATCGTAACGTTTCTTATAGAAGATTTACGTGGAATTAGTAATACTTGTCACACACCAAACTCAGACTTGAGTGGGATCGGGTGAGGAGTGTGATGGCGTGGAACCGTGGGGTGACACTGACCCGATAGCTTCTAGTTTAATCCCGGGAGGAAGTTGCCCCTCCATCCCGGGCATTAAAAAGAACGCATTGGGGGGATAAACGCAATCTTTCGGTACATAACAGTCGTGCGTGGTCTTCATATGGTTTTTCATTTTGTCCGGCCTCGAGAATTCCTTGCAGCACACGGGACACGGAAACACTTTCCGCTGCTGTCCCTCGTGATACAGGAACGCGTGCCTTTGGAATGAATATTTATTTTTGAACGTCTTTTGAATGTTCTCCTTAGCGCACTCCGTGCATTGATAGACCCCCTCGTTAACGGAAGCGTACCGAAAAAGGTTTAACCCCCTCACCGACATCTCCGTCAGCTGTTCGGCCGGGTCGTTTGACGCAGAATTAGCTCTTCTTCTTATCCTTCTCCTAACAACAGGCCTTTGCATGTTGCCCCCGCTCTGTAACGTGTTGTTGTTTAGGGAATCGTTCTGATATTCATTGGATGTGGACGCAGCCTGAGTTACAGGGTTCACACGGAGCTTCCCGTGATTTTCGTTCAACGGCGATTGCATGTATTTTAAGTCTTTATTTTCAAAGTCGGGAGTACCTCGTCCTGAAAGAAATTACATGTCTCATTAAAGCTTTGTATCTTTTCTTTACTAATGTCATAACAACATCTACGTGAGTTCTAATTTGTCTAGCAGTCAAAATAGCTAACATAAAGGAAAACATGGCAATATCGAACAACAAAGTGAAAGGCGGTAAAAAAAGAAACAAATGAGGAAAATATATTAATATTTATTTGTTCAAATTGAATGACGAATTAATTACACCATGTTAAAAAAAAACGGAAACCATGAACAGTGGAACTACTTCACGGGCGAGTTTGACGCAAGACGGACGTATTGCACAGTTACAGTAGTTAGCAGTCTAATTTAAGTAGACAAAATAGCACCAAATAATTACATCGTAAGTATTCAAAACACATGTCAGATGTGACACGACAAACTCGTCCATGTAATAAATACTAAAATATATTATACAAAAATAGAAAATCAAGTGAAAATAAGAAAAAACAATATTAATTCTACTATATTTTTGTTTCACATACCAATGTTTCTTGAATTCAAAATTTAGTCTATCAGGTAAAACACCAGGCAGTGTACAAGAGACAGAGGATTCGTAAAGTCAATTTTCTAAAACTACATAGAATTATCATTAAATCTAAATAATAAATTAAAAAATAATGCAACAAAAAAGAATAATATTTACTATGTTACAATAGGACTCAAGTGTTTCCATTTGGAACTATTTCGGCAAGTTCGGTAGTAGGTACAACATAATTATAAAAATAACGCATCGGCTCACTTAGCTCATAAGATCACATGAGGTGGGTCACAAGATGAAACAACATAAACTGTGGATAGGGACGATTAACATTCAAAAATAAAATATAGCTGCCATTAAAACAAACGGAAGAAAATAACATACGAAACCTATTAACAATAATAAAACAAAAATTAGCCTCATTACGTGGACAGCATTGCGTAAGTCGCGTCTAACGTATAAATAAATACAAAAGCAATAATTTGTACTGAACCAAAAATACTTTATTCTCGCATAGTCTCAATTTGAGCAACATAGAAAGCATCAACATAATCTAGCTCCAACCACACCTACGAAACGTGAGAGTAAATCGTATTACATACCTACCTGATCAGTCCTCTCTTCCTGACTACTATTTTTCTACGGCATAGAAAATTCACTCCAATGTTAACAACACAATATATCCCTACGAAATTATAAATAACTTAAACTAATCTTTACTAATAACCCGTGTTGTTACTTTGCTACTATTAAACATAATTTATTTATTAAATCTGTATTGTTAGCGTCGTTGCTGATATCACCAGAGACAGGTACCGCCGCCCGCTGGTCGAGCAACGTGTCGTTTATAGAGAAAACAGATCACCAGTTAAAGTATAATTCGGATGTAGGCGACCGCGGCCGGCGACCGCGACAAACAAAAGCTAGCGGGGCGCGCGACCCACTGCGTCGTATGAATTTATATGGAGTACTAAACGAACCACGCGACAGGGTCGCTTGCAAGCCACGCCCATCTGTCGCGATCGTCGGTAGCGTGCTTCGTCTAGTGCTCTATATAAATTCATACAAAGCAGTGGGTCGCACGACCCGTTAGCTTTTGTTTGTCGCGGTCGTCGGCCGCGGTCGCCTATATCCGAATTATTCCTTTACACGATTAAATGTCCCGCGTTCACCAGTTCCAAATATCGGTTTCCTCTATAAAAACTAAATATTACACATGTCCCACGTCACTCATTATTGTATACTCCGATTTTGGATTGTTATGTAAATAGGCAAGTTGCTTAATGAGTTTGGGACATGGTGCCTCAACACATGGCTAAAATAATGGCCTATTATGTTGAGGACTCAGTAGCGATGAATATGTCGTCGAATAAATCTTATACTTTTTGGCTAGGCGAACATCATGTCTGACATTCTGTGACAACATCGGGCGCTTCTTCATTGGGACGAAACGATACGGCGCAGCATCGACGCCATAGACAAAATGTTTAAGTAGATATCGCAAATGCACTTCGCGTGTCAAAAAGGAGAACAACTCTTATAAATATACTCAATTGCAGATAACAATTTGTACAGTGTGTTATTTCGTTCTATAAAATCGATTCTGTAATTAAGTTATCTCAATTCGATATTTTTACTTTGAATACATTTTTCTCGAGCAGAGAACGAATAAAACGTCTTTATGACGTCAGAGTGGATGGAAAAATCCACGGTTGGTTTTATACCGATAGTGGTTTATGGTGAATGCTATCTATTTGTTTATGCGTCTACGGCCGGCATAGACAGCAATGACATAACTTCTGTCAGCGTCGGCGCCGTGCTGTCCCAATAAAGAAACGCTCATTCTCAGACAATATTAATTGAACTTGATGGTGATACTTGTGTACCCCGATACACAGTCATTACATACATTCATTATACTAAAGGAAGTTATCCGATATCCAAGATACAACACACACATAGACAATTTTAAAAACGTCACAATAAAAATGTAAAGCAACAGGTACAAAATAAAATAATTGAAACATACAAAAAAAGAAACTAAAACAAAATGTAACGTGAAATAGAAATAATTGATAATTTTGCTGTAACTTTTATTATTTTCTTTAAAGATTCTAAAAATAGTAATTAACACCTTATTGTATACAACTGTATTTCTGTCATTAACAAATAATGCTATGTCGTGTAACTCTGAATTCTAAATTCATCTAAATATTACGCTTTGCATATGAATTTTGCTATTGCCTAAGTGCATATAACAAAAAAATATCAATTTAACATTTGGCTACGGTCTATACAATAAATAAATCATTTTATTTATTTTGCATAATTAAGTTCATTTTATGATAGTTATAACTATTAAGAATTCCCCGGTTGAGGGATAAAAAATAGATTTATCAGAAGAAATCCACCCAAAACAATGTTTCAGGATAAATATTTAAAAAGGTTTAATTCCTGCCCTGTTTTAGTATGATTACCGAAATCATCTTTTTGTTAGTAACACACTGCCCCGTTAAAATGAAATAGTTGAATTCGCAAAAATATGACAAAACTTCATAATACAACATTGCAAGATGTCACCAACTTTCTACGCCTTACATATTTATGGAACATGATAAAATTTACAATAAACTGACATTACTCTTCTGCAGGTACTAAGATTTCACATAGTTGTGGATTTATATAACGATTTGTACACACTAGGCAAGATAATAAATAACTCTCTCGTATAGAAGAAAAACATTTCATGCAATTACAGGAACTACGCTTTATATAGCCGAAAAGAATTATATCTCTTCGCGTAAATAATTATTTAAGTAACATCTCCGTAATCAGTAAATTAATGTTTGATAAATAATTCATATATGTAGATATTTCTGTATATAGTAATAAATCTAGCAGAATTGTCAAATAGTAAAGAGTATTAGATAATGAGGACGAGAATGCCTCTCTATGCAACTCATAAATATACCTATTCACAATTTGCAGGTGAAATATAAACTGCGTAATTACCATAATATAATATATCATAATCTGTAACACTCTGCGAATACTTAGTTTTAAAATTGATCTACCTATCTCTTTTATATCCTGTAACATTATAAGCATAAATATCGATCTTTAATAATATAATTGAAAGATATCTTGATCTACGCGATGAAGTAACAGTGACACAGTAAAATAGAATGTGTTAAAATATTTTCTGACATAAACATGTTAAAAATAATTGTTTATGATATATGACATATTGGAAATCCTAAACTTCCCTATGACCCCATTTGGCAAAATATTATTCTTGTACAAGACAACCGAAATGGGGCAGTAACATGAATTTACATATATATAAAATCAACAATATCAACCGACAACATATATGTTAGGGACATTTATATGTCACATCACATGTGACACCTTCTTAAGTTTAATTTAGCACCAATTGATGATATTATTAGCTTTTAATAATAAAATAACATTTTTACTGTAAAATGAAAACATCTAGATAAATCTTTGTAAAATAAATAGACCATCAATATTGTTGTTTTCGACGACGTACATTAAAATTAGATAAGATTGCAAGGGTAACGACATACGATGTCTTAAATGAAATGTTAAGTAATACCAATGTTAACATGTTAAGCTTAGGCACTGGCTAAATTGACTATTATGAGAACAGATTTTCGTAACATCCATATAGCCTCACCTTAAATTAAATCTAATTTCCTCCTTTAAGTACCTATCAATGTCCAAGATAAATTTTGTATATAGATTATGAAAGGTAGGTACAATAAATTCGTTATTATGAATTTAACAGTCTTAACATTGATTTATCATGACGTATATAGCCGCCTCGAATTTATGTGACAATTTTATATTCATTTACATTTTTTTTTCACTTTCCGAGTAAATGGGAAACATGAGATGATATTCTTAATTTAACTATACGTTAAGTATATTTACCTACTTGGGCCTAAAGGTTTCTATATTCCTAAGGAAGCTTCTTACAGTAGATTGTAAACTCTGAATAATGAAAATAAATAATTATACATAATATTCTTTGAAATTTCTTAGTTACCTAATAGTCGATTTAACTTACACAAGTAAAGGCACACTAATAGGCAAGCGTTCCCTGGACCAACTACTTATTCAAATGGAAACCTTTTATAATTTGGGTTAACATAATTTTCCTTCAAAACTATTAACAATTTTTCATGCATTTCGTACGATCTGTACCCGAATCTATTTGTTATACACATACAGAACCAAACAAAGTGTTGCTATCAATATATGGAAGACTACATTTGCCTCTAAATTAACTAATTACGATTTAGTAAGTACAATTTCTTAATTTACGTTTAAGGCAATTCGATTCCTACTAAAATAGAATTTGTAAATCATCTCATGGTTCCAGTAGGTATTTTTAAACTTCTCTCAAAGCACCTTGCTGACATCACTTCAACAACAACACTGTTGTGTCACGTGTAATATTTACAACAACCGAACGATTACATATACAACATTTTTTACATTTAATTTTTCATATAGAATCTGACATTCAATGAACAATTAGAACATTTTAATTTCACGAAGATACAAATTACGTCCCTGTGTTATACATATTGTTAATATTGTTTGCTACATATATTATTTTATTCATCTTTATATTGTCTTTGACAGATATCTAACAATAGTAAGTTTCATTTCATATAAATAAAGAAAAATATATCTACAAATAAATATGCACCATGACATTAAAATTAGAGGAATCGACAATGACGATGATATAACTGAATGGTCTTAAGATTTGTATAATGATAAGGAACTGATTCTACATACTACATAATATTATTGATTTAATGAGATTATTGAAAGCTATTCTAAGTCATTTTGTCACCACTGAGTTTGGTTTATAAGAATAGCGTATCGTTTGCAACCAGTTATTATCAACAATGATAAACTATTTAAAATTAATCTTAACAAAAATCTAGATATTAAAAAAATCATAGCCCGTGTTGAGTTTAACTTCGGAGAAGTTATAATCGTAAATTAAACATCTAAGATCACTAATAAGGCAAGTTAAATGAAAAATGCATTTCACACCACTACTGTTAATGGCGTTCAGTAAGCCTTTTTGTAGCCAACAATAGCCTCTTCACTGAAACACGATATACTCTATTGAATATAAAGGATTTTCAACATTTACAAAAAGGCCACGCCATTGGTAAAATTGTAAAAATAACCCCTAAACAAACTTATACTAACTAATTCAGTTCAATGAGAATTGCGTGTAATTATATAGACTACTTTTGAATTAACGATCACCATGAGTAGTTACTTTGTACCCTGAAATTTTTGTAAGTAATAAAATTAAGTAACAAGTGAGTGCAAAATAACAAGTAAAGGCTTCAGTAGATGTTACTTTTGGAATCGGCGATGGACGATTTTGTAGCTTTTGGAAGCTAGATGCGATCGAACGCTATATCCCGTCGCAGCTTTACGATGCTGGATGCACCAAGTTAACGCGACAAACCCGCTGTAGCATTAACGCACTCACTAAAACAGACGTTGCCACTACCGCGACCGAACGCAACTAAGCAATCGCCAAAACGCGAATCGCCGATACCAAAAGCTAGTCTGCTAGAGCCGTAAATCATAGAATTTTATAAATCTCTTCGAAGTTCAGCACTCTGAGAAACAATGGAACAACATAAATAAATAGATAAATATAACAACAAACGACTCCTACGCCGTTTAATATCAACAAACTTATTATTATAGTCGTGAAACTTAGAGCTCGAACGCCTATTCATTTGCAATCTACATTTTACTCACTATTTAAAAATTCAAATTCTATTTTAACTTTAATATGAATTTTTAATAAACTTACAGTTAAAATCAGATCTTTATGTATCTTTGCGTTAACGTGTAAGTGAGTAACATAAAATGGTCGTTTAAGACTCCTGCTTTGCCATTTGTTCGTTGGCGTTGGGCTGATTCTTGTGTATGATTTTCAAATGCGCGATCATATTATCTTTCCGTGTGAACTCTTTGAAACAAATCGGACACGGGAATACTTTGACGTCTTTTTTGTGGGAAGTGACGTAGTGTCGACAGAAATTGCTGATGTGTGTGTACACCCTGGCGCATATTTTGCACCGAAACACATTTTCCCCCTCCTTAATACAATAGTCTCGTACCGACTCGTTTGTTTCCTCATGATAACTGCCGACATTACCTATGTTATTTTTCCTAATAGGCGAAGGGAATATGCGATGTTCCCAATTTGTTTGCGTTAAATCCGATACTTCGTTGTTACCCATGTTTAGGTTGTTCTGTTCTAATTCAGCCGCAAACAACTGCGTGGCAAGAGCAGGCATGAGCACGGGCTCCGGTGGAAACTTATCGAAACTGTTAAGCGCGGGGTTCAAGTTAGATAGGCCTGAAAGCTGATTGAATAGGTTTCGGGCTCTAAATTTAGATACTTGGGGTAGTAATTTTTTACTATTCTTTGGCTTTAAATTACGACCTAGTCTGGTTTTGTCATCTGTATCTTTAAGAGGACCTTCCCGAGAGTTTGAGTTTTCGCGGCTTCTATCCGGATTATATTTGTATTCGATGGGTTCATTGTACTCATCGACACCATCATTAGCTGGTTCCTGCTTTATGGTTCCATTTTCGATGGAAAGAACCGGGCCGTTCGATGGATAATTGGGTTGGATATCCTCCTTTGGCGCTTTTTCGGTATCTGAAATGTTACAGTTTACATTTCTTATTGTATAGTCTAAGACGATGATCCGTATTTCATAAATATGAAAAAAACATTGGAAATATTGTAGCACACGAATAATACGAGTAGAAATACTAAAACTAGAATATTTCCAATTTTGCTTTGTATGAAGGAAAGCTATTGGGAATAAGCCTTGTTCGTTTTCCCTTTTCTGACGAATAATATATATTTGTTTAAAGAAGTTAATAGAGTGAAATTATGTTACTCGAACCATTACCACACCGAAATTGCCCCTGGCCATTCCTCTAATAGCTCTCCCCGAAAGCAGAAAAGCAAGCAATAGTTAACTGTCGTTTTGTAGAAGAAATAAGCATTTGTTTCTTGAAAATATCAAATAATTTGATAGATTGCATCACTTACCCCTTTCTCATTAAAATTGAATACATTATAATATAAGGTAGATATCAAAACACTTCACTTCTCACTTATACTTTAAATTCCTAACTTCAAAGCTTATATCCCATTAGCTTTTCTTTTTATTATCTAATGTTCTATGTTCTATATTTCGTCACATAGTGTTAGGTCAATGGAAAGGAAGATTAAAATATTTACAAAAGATAAGCGACCATAAAACATATACTCATACATCCGTGTAATATCACGCTTTATACAAAGTCCCTTTAAAATTTTGCAATCGAAACACTAATTGTTTCGTAGAATCTAGAAATACATTAAAATCTACACGATAAATAAAATTTTAATGGTTTAATTCTTGTCGAATATTAATGAGTAAATATTATTAAGACGTACCTGCGGATTCGGAGTCTTTGCCAGATGTCGGAGCTTCGTTGGACTGTGCGTCGTCACCTTCGTCGATCATGAGAGCTTCTCCCGCGTCCTCCCCCCCGGATGTGGCGCCATCTTCAGCACTAAATCCATCCATTGACAGTTTCACCTCGAGCATTTCCGGCGAGCCTCTTATCAGTTGATCCCCCGCTCTATTGGAAGGCGCATGAGAAGCTGACTCCGGAATGAATTCTCCTGGCGGGCTAGCGGCCGTGTTCAGAGCGTCACTAGAACTTCCACTCAGTTTTCTCGGTCGGCCTCGTTTCCGCTTCGGTTGCATTAGAGCGTTGCCCAGTAAGGGCATTAGCAAATTAGGTGGTGCGCCCCCGCTCGGCATCCCAGATGCCGGCCTCTTTTGGTGCATGTACGGATGTATTCTGTGAAGCTGGGGCGGAGGTGTGTGGGGGGTTACGCCGGTCTGTTGTTGTTGAATTAATGAATTTGTCAGTGCTGGAATATCACACTTCTCTTCGTTGACTTCCGTGAGACCCTTTATTCTTAGGCTCTCGGCTACTTTTAGAAATGCAGTTAATCGCTCCTGGTCGACGCTCACTTCCCCTCTGTACATGAAGTCCAATAAGCTCTTCATGTCCGCGTACGGTACATCCTTTAAAATAACGATCGGATGTTTCTCTTGGTGATTGACGAATAGGGCCTGGAAGTACGGACTGCAAGCCGATAAAACCATCTTGTGTGCTTTAAGCAGTTGACCATCCACAGCCAAAGTTACGTCAGTGAACGTTTCAGCGTGTAGTAATTGGTCAAACACAGACAACATATTTGACTGGTGGTTGTTCCACCGCAAACAAAATCTTTGCGTAGCCATCTTCACTGTTTTTTCCTTCTTTGGAAGATATAATTTACCAGTCCAAGCTTAATAGCTAAAGCATTAGCAATATCTCAATGATGTATACATAAGTATTCTCTCATATTCCATGAACAATACAACAAAACTTTAACAATGGGTAATGTTTACTTTGTAGCCATTTTTAATTGTTTGTTTCATAATGTTAGTGCTTTTTGTGTGACGGGCGCAGGGGGACCTGGAAAGAAATTAGATTATAACGTTATGGGGCGCAGATTTTAATAATTTTAGTAGTAATCACAACTTATCAAAAAAGTTCAGTTGATTAGATTATGATTTTAAATAGAGTTGACTGAATAGGTAAATAAAAGTTATAGTGAAACAGAGAGTTCAGGAGTCTCTTGATTTCTCTTCACGATTGGAAGAAATAATTGCTACATTATTTCAGTATTTTCCATACAAGTGAATTTTCTGTCACGCTAGTATTATATCCTCATGACAGGCACGCGACGCTCTATAGATTTATTATTTTTCTTGTAATCGATCTTAGATTGGCTGTAATGGATAATGCTACATTCCCTTATCTTTGCCATGAACAAAGGATAATATTATAGATAGATACTGTATCGTGTAAGAATCCTTCAAGTATATTTTATAAAATTTCCACTCCACGTGTTCACGTGTCGAAATAATCAAATTTTGTACTTTATTAACCCTCTACTCATAATAAAAACAAATATTTTATTTCAAATTATTCAACAAAAATAGTATGAGTAACAATATAGACTCAAAATATAACTGTTATAAATCACATCAATGTAGCGCTTAAAATCGGCAGTAAAGGTAAATATAGACGTGAGATTTAAGTATATAAACATTTGTTATTCGATCAGTGATTCCGAAGACATTATTATGATTATAACTGGTTGTTATGTATCCAGTAGATACCTGGTAGTTTCAATCAAGGTTAAAAAAATCGAGGGCGCCTCTAGCGGCGGGCGGCGAGTCCGTGCATCGGCGCACTGCAGTAGGAAAAAACATTCTACGTGTAACCGAACGCAGCTAGGTACCTATACGTCGGCACCAGCCACTTACTGCAACCGAATCACATCTATATTCAATAAAATTTAACTTTAAGTAACACAAAAACAATATTCAACGCGATCTTCAACTTAGACGACCACAAAAATCTCCTAGTGGAATCTTATTGGACGTAACACGAATCAATTTTAAGCTCAAAAACATATCTGTTCCACATCCACAGGTGCTGACCACTATGTTATCGCGGCATAAACGGGCGCACGAATTATTACTACGCACCCAGTCGAGCGCGTTACATTACGTCATCACAATGGCATTATTACCTACAATATCCACACTAATACGACCGATACCGCGAGATAACAACTGTTCGGGAATAATTACATCACAACACTAACATAAGGGAACATACCACACGTATCTGCACCACAATCAACTCGACCCTTTTATGGGAATGAGGATCAGCCCTTCCGCCATAGTCTGAGTCCGCGTTTACGTCGCACCCCGCTCGCCCGACGACTGACGGCGCAACCCCGCGCCGCGAACACCGACTCGCTCCGCGACTCGAATATCTCTCACAAAAAATACGTCGTCATCATCGAAATGGCGGCAGCGGATATATTCAGCGCAGGGTGCACGGTAAAATATTGATTTATTGAAATTTATTGATTTCTTCTTTTGTAACCGAATCCCGTATGACAGTGTCATCGAATGAGTCACGACTACCGGGGTGGGTGGTTTATTAGTTTTGTAGAAATAAAAGAAATAACGCGGGGAAGACCGAGTTGGAATCTCTAACTTTGGTTAGGACCAAGATGGGGTAAAAGCCGGTTTATTGTTGTAAGTTGCAATAAATCTCAAATCGTCCATAAAATACGTTTTATTTTTGCTTTTGATCGAATTTCAAATGTTTATTTGATAAAATAAATATGGGGTTAATTGTTGTAAGGGTACGTTACTTCGAAAAAGTTTTGCAATTATTTACCAAAGGACTTAGAGGTTGTATTTAGTAGCTAGCTGAAAAGGTAAAAGTTTTTGAGCTTATCAGAAGTTAGATCTGTATGCCCTCTAAATAAATGAGTATGTCATATAGCTTTTTCACCGACCTTAACATAGATATGTTGAAGGGATGAGTTTTCCACGTGAAAAACATCAATCCACTCGTGTTGTCGCCATGTCAGCAGCGTCGTCCGTCTCTGTTGCTCACGGGCGGGGTTGGCAGGACGCCTTCCTCGCGGCGATCGCCGCCGGAGATGCCCGAACTCCGCCACTTTTCGCAACCGAACGCACCCGAGTCCGCACGGAAAATAGACCGCGGGGCGCACTGATATTTTTTTAAATTATAAGTTCACACTTTTCAAACACTGTTCCAATTTTTTTACAAATAAAAATTAAAAGTAAAAATAATTAATTAGTCCGAAAAAAAATTGTCCACTTTCTCGCGTTACTAGAATCGTAGATTCGAATTAGAGGATGTCGAATGAAAAAATCCGCGCGCGGTATGTGAGTCGGAAGTATTTTTAATAAAAATGGCCTGCCGCCTCGGCGGGAGGAGTGGCAATGGGCAATGAGGTCGGTACCCTCTCTCTGGCACCCGCGCGCGCCCCTCCCTGCCGCTTCGCTCGGCACAGGGTTAGAAAGTTTCAAATGTGACTCGTGGAAAACAAGCAGTGTCTCTACGTCCTGGGTGCATGTCCAATTCGAAACAGGGATGACTTTTTTTTTCTTTTTATGGCTTTGGCGTATGTACGCTCAGCCTACGACAAGTAAAACGGAACGGAAAAAAATAGGAAAACAAATCGGATGGAATTTGGAAAAAGAAAGATCAGGAAAGTAATTTGGATATGGCATAAATATTAATAAGTATAAT